>PVKB01001349.1:389188-434705 GCA_004027205.1 Ctenodactylus gundi | reverse complement strand
GTCCTGAATTCACTTCAGAGCCCAGGCTGGCCTTGGACTCACAGCAATCCTCCTGTCTCAGCCTCCTGAGTTCTGGGATTACAGGCATGCGCCACCACGCCCAGCTTATGTGGTGCTGGGGAATCGAACTCGGGTACTTAGCACTTGGCTTAGTGCTTGCTCAAGGGCTTTAGCCGCTGAGACATTCCTCCAGCCCCCCAACCTCTTTTTGTAATTAGTAGACAAAAGAAATCAAGAGAATATCATTTATTTGAAGAAAAAAAGATTTTACTACTTTGTTAAAATGTAAATTTGCAGTGTAGATCTAAAAGTTCTTCCTAGGATTCAAAGACATGTTTTTTTAGTCTATTGTTTTGAAATATCTACCTAATAATTTAATAATGACTTTCAAAGTTTTATTTGTGCTGGAGATATTTATACCCTATAGATCAGGGATATTTGGCTAACTTATTTGATGCTGTCACATAACTATCTTGTGAAAAGGCTTATAACTTATAACATGGAACTAATCAGATAAATTCTGAAAAGATTAAGTCCTCTTTTCAACAGGAATGCATTTCCAACCATTGTACAGTTTGTCAGTTGCCTAGACATTTCTGTCTTTGCCTCTTTCTTAAACAAGTACCACTTCTATAGATCAAATTTGATATTTTCTCCTTTTCTTTTATATTATAGATCTATTCTGAGGGGGAAGTTACAAGGAATAACAATCATAGAGAATGAGAAACTGTAGTTAAAAATTATACGCACATTGATCTACAATGAGAGCATTAGACAAATTTTATCCCATTTGTAAAATATCTTCCTTGACTATGAAAGGGCGATATTTTTCCAATTATATCTGCCTTAGCCTTCAAATGGATTACCTCATAAGAACTCTTAGAAACCAGAGTCCAAAAATAATTGAAAGTGGGAGAACAGATAAGATATAAAGACCTTGAGCAAATTTCTTTTGACAGCATTCTCAGAGCAGAGAAAAAGAAAGTTTATCTTGACTCCCGCTCAGGTCCAGATGAACATTTCAATGCTTAGCATCATGATGCATCTGATTGACAGGGAGTTTCTACTGTATCATAGCTGCTCCTTTCTCCAGTGTCTGGAAGATTACATTTTGACTGCCCTGATATTAATAAGCAGATTGGATCTTAGTCCTGTCCAAGGTCAAGCGGACAGGCCAGGTCAGCCTGTTTGTCTGTGTGCATGAACTGTGACATCTACTCAGATTGACAGGTAGAGGATGGGGGTGGTGAGACAAGGGTGTTAACCTTCTGCTCACCACGAGGAGCCTCTTCCTGATGGAAACAAAGAGCTCCAAGAGCTGCACCAATCTTTCATAGTTTTTCAATGCACTCTATATTTTTCACAGATTATGTACTATTGAAAGAATGCATTACAAAAGGGGTAAATTTTTAAGTCATCTAGATAGAATATAATATGTGCTTGCATTATTGTTCATAAGTTTTATGTACCCTTAATAGAATTTTATGTGGATTGTTTTTTTTTTTTCCTTAGTTAAGTGATTCCATGCTACTCAGCTTCTCATTCCAGAAATATTCCTGATTTTTCAGGTGCACAGCTCAGAACTTCTCAAGAACATGAGCAAAACAAACCAACTAAAACAACTTTTGAAACTATACAATTCCTAGTATTCAACCATAAAATGTATCAAATAAACTCATTAAAAAAAGTCTTACTTCTTTCTGGGTAAAAATTCTTAAGAAGCTATTTGGTTCCTAATTGATTTTCTATGTCAGTTGTTCATTGAATAGATAAGTAGTGCCTGTGATATTTGATTACAGAGCAAGGCACCCATTTAACCTTCTGTTCTTTCCTGGCCAGGATTTCAAATACAATAGAGCGTTCCTCCCTGAGGCTCAGCAGGATTAGACAGCTAGCAGCAATCCCTGGTACTCTGAAATAGACCTGATAGGACTTCACCTCACTTGTTTAGGATTATGTTCATGAATTCCAACTCACCCAGCAGCATTTAACTCTTTGGGGACTTGGGCTGACATACTCTATCAATTAAAAACAATGATAAATACAAACCTATTAGTACACTTTCAACAATTACATCTGATTTTTTTCTCCAAAACATAATAGTAATTTTGAAAGGAGAAAAAGAAATGTGGTCAAAGGTTTTTTGCCAAAACTTTAATGTTTGTGTGTGTGTGTGTGTGTGTATATCTTGAGATTTATACTATTTTATATTAGTCTATCTTCTCACATGTAATTGTGTTTAGAAACTTTATGAAAAGTTCTGGTTTGCGTAATGTCTTTTCCATCCTGGTCACAGTTGAATCCTGTTGTGGAGGGGCAAATAGATGACTTCTTATGAAGCGAGCCCTTGATAGTCTATAGGTTCACTGGATTTTAGACAAGTATGAAAATCCCCAAGCCTCATTTTAGCCAGAAGTTTCCAGTCTCTTCCCTTGCCCTTCATTAGAGCAAATTCCATAGGTTTCACTTTAATTTTCTTTCTTTTCCCTCTGGGGGATATGAAAATGAGCTAAGAAATGGCCAAAAGGCAGGAAATTGGTGGGTGAGAAAGAACAAACCAAAGGTATAGTTAACCCACAAATTGGAAAGTCAGCCCCATGTTAATCAGGAGATGAAAGGGAAGAGTATACACCCTTTCAGTGCAAGTGACTGTACTGGACTTTATCATGGCTTTTAATAATTTAAACCTGAAAATCCGTGCCTGACACTATTAGGACATCCAAAGGAGTCCTTGAAAAGTCCTCGGGTTGAGATGGGTTATAAATGACAAGTGACATAGTCTGGGGGAGCACCTCTAATCATTGTGGACATGCCTATTCTGAATTGTCTACGTTTTTGTGTTCACTCTTTAAATATTCATATTCACAACTAGTTCTATTAATTGTTGAAATGGGATTCTGGTCTTCATGGTCACAAGACTTCCCACCATGTCCATAGGTTCTCAAAAAAAAAATAAGTTTTATTTGAGAGACTTGATCTCTAAATACTACTGTGTTGATGGAAATGACTTCCTTGCCTTTGGTAATATTTCAAGGTCAGAGATCATTAGTGCTAACACATTGGTACATCAGCACCCTCCCACCCCTGAAACTGCTTTTGTTAGTGATTCTAAAAAAGTCCTATTTGGCAAAAAAATTTTTTTTATTTTTATTTGTTTAAAAAAGAAGGGGAGCAAATGCAATCAATAAAAAGTATGTAGAATTTTTGTAGTATGATTCTACTTTTTTACCACAATCCCACCCTGCAGATTTACTGTAAATTATAATGATAGCTGGCATCAAGATGACACCTTGGGAAATGTGGTGTGGGCCTCTTCTTTGAAGCATCTACTTTGAGCTTGTTGCTCACAAAAACTTAAATAAGCCCTAGGGTAAACTGATGAGATTAAGGCTGAAACAATAATCTTGCTCTAATAATATTTTGTTTTTGTGTGTTAGGAAGTGGAGCAGAGCTTGAGAAGGGGGGCACTGTGACTTGAAATGGGTTTGCTAAATCTTTAATTAACAAGTCTCCCCTTTTACTTACTTTTTGTACAGAATACCTAATTTTCATGGTTTTCGAGAGTGAAGATGATTTCTGTTGTTTAATTTAGGTGACGTATTATTCCAATTAATAGGAAAAGTACTCCCTCGGGATAGATGGCGGGAGGATGGGGCCTCCTAGACTCTATCTCTTACAGTGGTCCTGGGATTTGCCCTTTTCCCTTGACATGATTTTACATATGCTATTGCTGAGATTCCGGTTCTTTGTTGTATGTTATAAAATTCTATTGCATCAGCATGAACAAAACAGAAATATTATAGATGTGAACCTTTCACCCCAAAAGACATATAACAGATTGAAAAGCTCCAGACCAGGGTAACAGGAATTTTTGCAGCCAGCATAGATGGGTTTACTGATGACTAAAAGCTGGTATTAATAAATCTTTAAAAAGGAGAGAATAGGAGCAGAATTTACTGAAGTCTATGAAATAATAAAGGGACGTGAAGCTGGGCCATGTGCATCTTTGTTCTGTGTGTTAGAAAGAATAAGAGATTCCTCTGTGTAACTGGGAGGAAACAAATTTCAAAGCAGTGAAGGAGAACTTGGTGTTTGTTTGCTTTTCTATTTGCTAATAAAAAGTAATTTACCTCTGGAATAATTGAGTTAGAAGATTCTGGAAAATATAATTCATCATGGAATCGTAAGGACAAAGGAGACCTTGAGGAGTTTATTCCCTGGCAGACAGGCAATATTAAAACCAGCCCCCGAAGAAGTCCATTTGCATTATTTTTAAAGAGAAGGAACTGGTCCAGTTGTGGCGGATGGAATGCTCTGTGACCACATGAACAAAGAGATAATGATGAGGATGCTTGGATGCCGAACCAAACATTTTGATTCTGCAGACTTTGTTCATATGCTCTTGCAAAAATTTGTGAGTTTTCGTAGTAGCTTTGCTTCAATGGTGTGCTAAAGCCACTATTTAAGGAACTCTAGGATACACAAACTTCACGAACACATGCTCCTTGAATTGAGGATGAGGAGACCCAGGGATAACTGCAGTAATGTATGTAAAGCACCTACATTTTTATCACTGCATCGTCGCTGAAATTTCTTCCTCATGTTCTGACTTCACGTGAGCCCACTGAGGCCCATGTGATCACGTAGATTCTGAGTTGTATAGATTATGTGAGATAGCAAGGTCAGGTGTGTTACACAGGTCATGAGTCATCAAGGACCTGTGTCACAGGGCAAACTTGTCTGCCTGGAGGCTGTGCTCTTATCATTGTCCTTCACAGTGAAGCTCTTTTGGAGGCTGCTGTTGCCAGCTGGGGCCCACAGACAACTAAATCATCCATTGGTGAGCTTCAGAAAGGTGTGCAGGAGGCCCACCTGGCTAAATGCATCGGGTTGCACTTTACCCTATGAGGAGTGGCCATCCTTCTCACAACATTAGGAGACCTTATGAAGTCCAGAACAGTTTTTTTAGAAAGCGGTCATAAGGGGATAGGATATACTGCGCTAAGATCTTTTACAGGTCGAGGAAAGTATGACTCATTGGGGAAATCAGGAGGAAGGTAACATTTCAGTTCAGTCTTAGAAGATCTGAGTGTGAGGATGTCAAATTTGGAGATGGAGGAAGGAGAGAAGCCCAAAGTCAGAGGGAGGGAAGAACCAATTGTTTCCCCTCCCATTATAGTTGTGTCAATATGACTGTAAACATTCACCTTCTTAGCAACGAGAGACGGTGATTCAATCATTTAGAAAAGCAGTTTACTACTGGGGAGTCCATGGGACTAGGTGAGGAATAGAGCCACTTTCCTTTTCTTCCTGTTCAGTTCCTGACCTGTCAGTGTGGATAAAAATGTAATTAGCTACAAATACAAGTAAAAGATTTGCACACATTTCAAAGGTAAATCTGTGTACCATTTATATTTTCAATGCCAGTAAAGTAGAACAGTGTTCTATCAATATATAACAAAATTAGTGCTGATATGTATTTCCAAATGAAAGAAATGAATGCTGACCACAAAAGAATTAATAATTTTAGCTAATGTCCTTACATTGGAATGAAAGAACTAATTTTTACCTTATTTAATAGTTCAAGGTGCCGTAATTCTGTTTACCTATCCGTAAGGAGTAAAATATCTAGCAATAATTTCTAATAAATTCTCGGATATAATTTTTCATAAAAGAACATTTTATTATGCATTAATTTTCTTCTTTAACAGACTGATATATTTCACTTTTATTAATTGGTTAATGCAGGTGTATTCAGGTAAAGTAAGTTTTTCAGGCAACTTCGCTTTTTAAGGAGAGCAATCTGTTTCATTTAAGGATATTTTTGTTAATGGAGTATTGATTTTTAAATTAGTACAACGTTTTATAAGTTTATAATGTAGTTAAAATTAATGAAACAGCTACATCATCAGAGCCATATGTACTTTATTTTTTGAAAACATTTTTTACCTAAAATTAAATATTCCCTTGTTTTTCTTGCAGAAAGCAGAGGTTACTACTAGTCTCAAAATTTGCTGTAATTGTAGAATAAAACTAAGAAAATAAAACACTATGAAAATGCCTTAGTGTTTCCATTGATTCTACTCAAAAAAAGAGAAAGAAAGAAAGACCTTATTTTTAAAGCACGACGACTTCACATCCCAAATTGCAATTATAAAAACAGGGAAGGCCTCTGAAAAACTGTGGTTTTTACCTTTGTAGTTCACCTTTGGAGAATTCTCCACTACTTTGTTTCTGAAGCTGCATTTCTAATAATGGAGCTGTCATTTTCTTCATCCTTTCCTTTCAGAGCAAGGGTGGGGAGATTAAAATAATCTTCAAAGCAGACACCATTGATGCTGAGCGGACTCTGGCCTGCAGGCTGCTTTCCTGGAGCTGCGCATTTCGGTTCCCACTGCAGATGATAGTTAAAGATCCACTCAAAGCAGAAACTGTGCAGACAGATTCATCCAGCTTGTGGGGAGGACTGGGATCATGTGCCCTTTTCTATGTCTAACTCAGGAAATAATTGAATACAATTGTCTTTTGTTTTTTTAATAGTAGAAAGGAATCTGCATTTCCAGGGATGGGGGTGGGTAGCATCACACAGAGCTATGAAGTTAAAATGAAAGTGAAAGAAGACAGAAAAAGCAGAGAAGGATAGAGATCCTGTCTGTTTTGGTTCTTGAAAATAAACAATTGTAGCTTGCCAGTATTTTTTCTTTCCTTTTCGTCATCTCCCAGAGTAACCAGGGACTGGGGAACCAGGAAAACTGAGCTGCTTTTCTGTCTCCTTTCGAGCTCATCCCCAGGTCTGGGCTGAGGCATTCTGTGGTAGATACTCACATTGCCCTGTCTGTGCTGTGTGTGTGTACAGTGGATCGATGGGTGCCCAGAGCCCTGGGGGCCCTCAGGATAATACCTTTCGTTTAAAGCAACAAACAAACAAAATTAAGAGTAGATGCTAAAGAACTATCTTAAAACCTGCATCTTTGAGCCAGTACTACTTGTTAGTGTCATGAATAGTAGTATAAAAATATTCATTTACTTCAAAAATGTTTTCTCTGCATATTGTTAAGATATAATTTATAATTCATAGCTGTTTTCTCTTTTTAACATCATGCTCATATAGGGATTTCTCTTCCCGAAATGGCCCTGATAAAAGTCAGTCTTCCAAATGTTTTACAGTATCACGGGCCCAAACCTCAGCAGGGAGATCCTGCTAATATGAGACACATGCTAATAAGACACTGATTTTCCATTTTGAATGTTTTATGCTGATGCCAGATGATGTGTCCAGCTAACCACTTTAAACCTTCCAGTAAAGGTTTGATAATAGATGTCATTATCGAATGTCCTCACGCATGCCTCTTTGAAACAAATGATCACCTATTAGAGGCTGGAGACAAAACACATTTACTTGAATGCAATGTTTAATAAAGTGCATCAGGACTTGTTTTTATTGGTATTGGTCTATGAATACTTTATGTGCTAATTTAGGGCTTAGAAGTACTTAGTCATCTTAGGGCTTCAGTCCGAAAAAGGCATGTACCTTATTATTATAAACGCCAGCCTTTAATGTTTAGAACATATTTATAAAACATACTTGTCCTCTTCTTTAAATTGAAACCATCTGTTACAGATTTTCTGTTAAAATGTTGTGGACGTGAGTGCCTTGTGATGAGGCCGTCTGCCATTTTGAATGGGAATTAAGCTGACGATGCATTCTGCACCAGCGGGGCCGTGAAAACAAACAACAACAACAAAAAGGCAGATGGTTCATTTAGTTTAGTAATTGTAATTTGTTGTTCATTAAAAGTAATTCCCACACAGACATTCCCTATTCTGATACAGTGGAAGGAATACTTTACTCTATAAATCTGGCCTAATAATTTTTTTTTCCTGTAGCATAATTTGCACTGACATTTGATAGGCAGTTGATTAGAGCAGAATGATTTCTTTAGAATGAAAATTAATTATAATTTTTGCAGCTTTCATTAGTCTGCTTTTGTCACGACTGCGGTTGAACAGCAGGGGTCTGGCCCTGAAATGCTGAGCATCACTGGATCATTTGCAGCGTGTTCTCCCTTTCAAGATGATTGAACCTTTTCATTGTAGTTTCTATGTCCCCATGAAATGAAGATTAGCAAGAAAAATTTTCAGTGTGCATTCAAATATACGTGACTATCTATTTACAAAGGTAAAGATAGCACCGTATAATTTAACATTGTATGGTGGAGTCTTGGAAACACATTTAAGAACATAGACATGTTTCAGTCTTCCATCTTCTATAATATATAACATTTCCCGTATTTATACAAATTTTTCTATATGCACAACATAGCATAGGTTTTAGCAGCAGGTATCTCAGTCTTCAGAGATACACAAAATTGTTTGAAATATATTTTAAAGCAAAGACCACGATGTCCTATTGACAGCATTGATAGAACAGATTTATAGAAAAACTGAGTCTATTCTAGTGGTATGATCTGATGATTGATATCTATAACATGATTTCAGAAAGTATCCTCTAAATAAATGTGTATCTGACAAAATCTGCAGAACCTAGGAAGAAATTTGATTTTTTACAAGTATGAACTATTTTTCTATTCCACTTACTGCTTTTTTTGTACACAAATATATTGATATTAATGTGACTTTTACAAAAGAAATTAAGAACCATGGGAGTGTCCAAGACAGTAGGTGAATTTGTGAGTTGGGTTTGTTTTGCTTTGAAAATTCATTGTGCTGGACTTTAGATTTGACAAAGTGTTACAGGAATATCCAGGAAATAAATCCTTACCTTAAAGGCATATGTCAACCATGGAAAAAAGCCCACCTTCCCTGTTTTCAAGGGAAAAAGCAATAGAATTCAGTAGCTCTAGCAATGTTTTTGTTACATTAAGTAGAATTGTGATGAAATACCTTGTAGATATTTTTGCATCTACACCTCCTTGTATGCAGAGTTCTGAATTTTCACAATTAACTACACAGGAAATGGTTTAAAAACTGAAAAGTAAGTCCTCTGTTTTATAACACAATTCCTGTTTCTGTGGAATATGAACAAGACAGTGTTTATTGTAGTCAGAAAAATTGTTGGCATGATTCTGCATAAGAGGAGATTCTCTGGATTGTCTCAAAGTGTTAGCTACCCATTTGCAGACAAACCAGCTTTTAGTGTGCAATTTAGGTCAATGGATCGAGGGGAAAAGATGTGTTTAGGCGACAGATTTTAAATCACCATAATATAAATATGCTTCCCTTTTCATCCGGAATTTGCTTTCTTTCAAGGTAATTTAGTGCAGCAGACATGCACTTATGTCGGTCTTTGTAATTTTGGGGATTAGGATAGTGAGGATTAAATGGTGACCCTTAATCTTCAATATCAACTTTAAGAGCGAAATATAATATGCAAATGGAACACATTCATTTTGTGTTTATATATTTTAATCTCTGTAATTTAGTCTTAAGAAGATGGAAACTCATCTTTGCCTTATTTATTTTGAATCCTAAAGCAAGATACCATTAAAATCTTTATCCTTCTGTCTTAGTGGATAAATGTTTATCCTTTAGGACTTAGAACATAATTTAAAAAAAAAAACCTGACTTCAGCATAACAACGCTATTTGATGGAGGGAAGTACCATGTGTGTCTACTTACAAAAGTGTAGTTAGACCAATTTGTTAAATGGAAGAGATGCTAAGTCAAGCCTTGAAAAACATATGAGATAAACTTTTGTTTTGAGATTAGTTTTAGAAATCATTAGATTGAAATTTTTATTAAAACTATCAGTGTATTTATGATCATCTCTACTTTGTTCTTAATTGATATTTCCTTTCTGATTTTCTTCTAAAGAAAAATATTACAATACATTATTAAACTGATTTCAAATCTGGTCCATATTCTCCGGATGAATAAACATAAGAACAATATTAAATAAGCAGATAAAGAGTATAGTGCGAAAAGGAAGAACAAAAGGAAGAATCTGTTTATGCCTCTCATTTTACTGAAAGAGTGGTATTAGAACTGTCTGATAAGTTTGACCTACTGACTTTCTCAGTCAAGTAATTTCTAGACATTTAGACAAAGATTTTCTAAGCATTTGGATGTGAAACTTGAACTGATTTTGGGGCATTTGATGATGAACTCAGAGTTGTTTCTGTTACCAAAAATGCAGATAACTTCAGGTTTGCCACACGTACGTAAAGTTTCTCAAAGAAGGAAGGCAAAAATACCTTGATTAATTGTAGGGGTATCCTGAACCGGCTCTCAGGCTTCCAGGTCCAGCATTATGTCATCACAGATAAAAGGAGCATTGAGCACCAGATGACACGTGTGAATAATAGGACACTAAAACATGAACATTTAACCCAGACGCTTTCTCCTCTGGCTCTGGCTACTCCCAGCAAATACACAGTGCTCTCACGATCAAAATCAGCCTCATAACAGAACATTGTTGACCAAATACTAAGAGCAGACTTACAGATGGACCAGTCCTGATAATGTTTTCCCTGTTTACATTCACAAAGTTTTACACTGTGAATAATAAATCTGTATCTGTGGACTATAATTACCTGGGTACTAAATATAAATTTATATTTTTTCAGATTCTTATCCAGTTTATCTTTTCTTTTATAACTGAAAATTTTTTTTTAAAATCCTCACTGTAAGAGAGAATGATAAGTCATTTACAAACCTTATGTATTTTCATTCTGATTCTCTTAGTGTAATATAATGGCCATAATAAATGTCATTTTAATGAAGTATTTTACTAATGCCTAAATAACAATTAACTGTATGGATTAATACTTCCAGGATATTTAAACATTTTAAGATGGTATGTACTGTGCCTCGTTGCCTACCAGGAAGAGTAGTAGCAGAGGGACTAAACGCCTAAAATCAGAAAAACCTGCACCAAAGCCTCAACTCTATCTCTTGGTGTGCCACATCAATGTCTTCATTGTAATATGAGATTTTTATTGCCCATTTATAACAAGGTTTTTGTGAGGATTAAATATAATAATGATTGTTATCTGCTTTCTGTAGTGCCTGGAACAGAGTGAGTGATTAAAAAATTGTAATTATTTTATGATCTGTCTATTATGCTATCATAGCTTGAAATGAGCTAGTTGTAATTGCATTTAGGAAAGGCTGTGTGTGAAAAAAAATGTTATATTCACTAATAATTTGGAAGAACTCATCATAACTTGTTAGCAGTGGTATTAGTCAATTGGAAATGGTATTTATCTCTTTCATTTGATTTCTTTCACGCACTCTGCGATTAAATTCATATTTATACATGTGAAATTGAGTCACATAAAAACTAGAAATCTACATTTGAAGATCAAAGCAATAATAAAGTATGTCTTTTTCTTCTTCTCTTTTCTTTTCTTGGTGGGGGGTGGGCGGGCAACTGGGGATTGAACTGAGAGATTTTACACTGAGCCACATCCCCAGTATTTTTTTTTATTTTGTTTTTGCCACAGTTCTCTTTATGTTGCTAGATAGTGAACTTAGACTCAGGATCTTTCTTTCTCATCCTCCTACAGTGCTGGGTTTACCACGTGGCATGTCTTGTTAAATGAAGAGTTCTCCAAGATTTTACTAATTACTAGTAAGATTTGCTAGTGATTTAATTACCTGTGTAGATCATGTTATGAATTAAGGAGCCTAAGGCATTGCAATAGGAGGAAGATTTTGTAAAGGAGACAGTCAAAGTTATTTTCAGTAAAAAAAAAAAAATAGGCTTACTTACTGTAGAAAGATCAAGAAAAGCCATCTCCTGAGGTTGTTCTCAGGACGTCTAGCCTTTTCTCTGATCCCTCGGTGCTTGTTACAGTCTAAGGTTTACAAGTGTGTCTTCTGATGAGTCTCACAAAATTATGCTGATCTAACCAGGTTAATTAAGGGACAAGTGCTCTACACTTACGTAGATCAAGGAGCAAGTGAAGTTGTGATAAGCTGATCATGAAAGACTTACAACCGTTAGATCTGTACGTGGAATGGGAATGGTGGTGGCGACCTGCAGAATCTATATAACTACAAAGACGTTTCTTCCGAACCTTAGTGTCTGCAACAAAGCCACTGATTGGCTTGATTTCTAATAAGTTCCACCCACTAATTGCTTAAAGGCCAAAAGAATCAGAGAAAATTTCTCTCTACTATCTCCTTTCAACCAGATTCTCACAAAACCTTAAAACAGTTTGCTTTCCTGTTTGAGGAGATTTTTCTTCCTGTGTTTGAGCTATTAGATGAGCGCTGACTAAGATACATGGTTTGCAAGACTCCATCAGCCTCTCATTGACAATGGGATTAGAGGACTTGGCGTCTTCTTCAGGAACAGGCTGTTCTGTGACATCTGATTGCAGTTTCTTTTCCTTCTTAATGGTCCTCAATTTCAGAACTTTAGAAACTGTTATTTTTAAACCTTTTTATCTCTTTCAATCAATCTTGTTCCTTGTAAACACTAGGAAAAGAACAATGAACTTTGATAACCTTTGTTCTGGAAGATCATAATACAATATCCTTATTTTTTCTGAAATATGTAGAAGTCAAAAAATGACAAAAATCCTTTTAATATACCTGTTTATTAACTATGGCTTACAAGTCCATGTTTATTAAAATCCATATTCAAATGTGAAATGTCAAATGTGAAACTTTAGTAACAGCATGGAACGAATAGGATATTTTTATTGGAGCTACCAGAAAAGCTTTGAGGAGATGATTTTTGAAATAGGCCTTAAAATTTTTATAGAACTAAATATGCAAAGATTTGAGGGGCAGGTAAGGAGGAGCAATGCATGGTATTACAAGAACATGAGCAATTTCATTTTTATATGGGCATTCTTGGTCACTGTAATTAAACACTCAGGAAAAAAATAATGTACCAGTAAAAACTTAATGGCATGAGTTTATTTTCACAAGTGATATTAAACTCCAACTATTATTTTATTTATAGGTGTTGACTTTTGAGACATATTTGGCTCATGACTTCCTGCTCCTTCCCTATCAAAAAAATAGATTTATAACTTTCAAGCTAAAAGTCCTAGTCAGTAGTGTGTGTCATTGGATTTATAAGGTAAATAGCGAGCCAGATCTTCAAAATAATTGAAAACCACTTCAGCAACAATGAAAAATAGGTTAGACCTCGAAAAAAAATGTTGCTGTTTAACATTTTGATATGTGATGATGACAGAAGGGATTTTTTTTTTTTTTTTTGAGACAGTCTTACCCTGCAGCACATGCTGGTTTGAACTCACTATGTAGCCCAGGCTGGCTGGGACTCATGGCAATCCTCCTGCCTCAGTTTCCTGAGTTCTGGGATTGGTGGAAGGGAATTGTTGAATGCTAACCAAAGGATATGGATTTTATCAGTATCTGTTTGGTAAATCACTACTAGTTCTGATTAGGAGAGTGTTATGCAAGCCGGTTACAGAGCAGAGTCCTTTCTTTGTATTTCGTAGTACTTAGCTATCCTTGTGATTTGGCTCTGGAGTGTCCCCAAAAGTCTCATGGATTGTCTATGGAACCATGTGCTGTTGAGAAATTGGGGCTTAGTCTGGAGGCGTGGATGACAGCCACGTAAATTAGAATTAACAGCATGTAAATTAGGATTACAGGCATGTAAATTAAGATTAAAGTCATGTAAGTTAGGATTAACCATGTGTAGTGGCCACACCATCCACACTTGGATGCAGGAGGGGCTGATCACTGGGTGGAGACCTGGAAGGAAACATAAGCTGCTTCCTGCCTTCCCTGGTGGAGTAGGGCTAGTCTCAACTTGTCTTCCTGTTTGTGATGTCCTGAGAAGCTGCCTCTACCTCTGTCTCTGCCACGTACATTGATTGTTGCTGGCCGCCCCTGAACGGACTGTGACCTTCTGAAACTACGAGCTAAACTAAACCTTTCCTTCCCTAAATTTGTGAATAGCAGATATTGAGTCACAGCAACGAAAAAGTAACCAAGACAGCTATGATTACTGGTATTAGAGGAAATTAAATTAAAAGAAGAGAAGAAGAAAGGTGGTAAAGAGAGGAGAGAAAATAGGAAGAAAGAAGAATGGGAACATTAGTTGGGGATATGTGGGAATGGAAGAAGAGTGTGGGATGGATTGGCTGCAAAGATTAATTTCAAAGAGATAAACCCTTAATATTCTAGGAAAGCAAAGTAAGTAGAGACTGGAGGTAAGAGTACAAATAGTAGGAGGGGAAATATTTAAATTATTTTAAAAACTGAATTTGTAACTTCAATAGTGCTTGTAGGGATGGTACAGGTAGAGAGTTACAAGTAGCTCAATGGCTTTTGAAAGATGTGGTGCCCAAGAGAGAGTGTATGTCAGGAAGAGATAACTAAGAGAAAGAACTGCTTGAGAGAAAGGGAGGCAGTCAGTACGTGAGGACAAGTTTAGCACGTCCGTAGCTGATTCCTTTTTTCTCTTTTTGGCAGTACGGGGAAATCTAACCCAATGACTACCAATGAATTATATGTATGTCCCACCCTTTTTAATTTTTATTTTGAGAAAGTGTCACTATATTGTCCTGCTTGGACTTGAACATGTGATCCTCTGGCCTCGGTCTTCTGAGTAGCTAGGATTACAGACATGTGCCACAATACTCAGCTGCAATTAAGGTTTTTACAGGATGTTTGGAAGAATAGCTGAAATGACAGAAACCTTTTGTCCATGAAATTTGATGAGAAAGAGGAGAAAGAAGTGATCAACATTATTTGAAACATTGAAAATATAGTGATAAAAGTAGAAGTCTAGTAAAGGAAACTAGCTAGGAGGGGATATGAGATACGTCAAATCCTACACAGAGGCTCAAAATAAACAAAGACAGAACAGGTGACAGGGAAATCCCAGAGTGGAATATCAGTTGCCTTCTGGGGAAGGCTGGCTACGAAGAGATGCAAAAGAAAAAGGGCCGTGTTCTCATAAATAAGACTAATAACGTACTTCAGTTCTCTGAGACTCTTAAGTGTAAACTCTGAAACTCTATTGGGGGCGGGGGGGAAACAGGGCAACCTCGACTCTAAGCTTCATTGCTCATTATCAACTTAGGCAAGAGACTTGGAGAGCACAGTCCAGGGACCAAGAGCAAGGTCGAATCTTACGACTCCATAATATTCCTTCTCATTCTCCATTGTTATCCCAAAAGGTAAACTCTTGTGACGTGAAGTAGGAACCTAGAGAGAGCTGTTAAATCAACATTTGAGAGGATGAAGATCTAGAAGGAGAAAGGTACCTTTTGGGCCAAAAGAAGGGAAGTGCATATTGGACAGGAAGAAGAGCAGAGGTTTCCTAGTAATGACTCTTGGACTCCAAACAATCTGCAAGGGCTTGGCGGTCTAAACAGAAACAGAGACACTAAAAATCGTCAGAAAGTTTTTATTTCCCATTCTTTATATAACCTCTTCTAAAAACAGTTTCAGAATATACTTATTTTTGGAAAAGGGCCCCAGGTTTTTTTTTTTTTTTTTCGTTCCTTTGGTGTCAGCAGCGGTCACATCTTCAGCCTTAGCTATACTAAAGATAGTATTAAAGGCACGAGTTGAATACTTTCTGAAGAATTCCAGCCAGTATTTTTCTTTGGCCAAGTTTTCAGTTTTCATTCAATGGCATGTTGAAGTTATTGATAGAATCTCAGCAATAGTGGTCTTCACAGTGGCACTGTTGCATAAGATAGGTTGCTGATTGGTTTGGGCCTGAAGTGCTTCCACAGTAACAGGCCCAGCAAATTTGCCCCCAGGAGGACAAGTAAGAATGCACAAAAAAATAAGCAGGAAATTAAAGTATTTTATGTGAAGATTTGGCAGCAAAATGATGAGCATTTGATGATGTTGATGTGGTCATAGGGTGGCATCAAAGAGCCACACCAAATTCTTCTCTTGACACCCTTTGAATTAAGCTTCCACCTTTTAGTCTGTCTTGGGCCAACATATTGCACTTCTGTTTTTCCTTCTATAGTCCACACGTTTAGCAAAGGGAAATTGGAAAGTTTGGCACAAAATGACTATGCTTTTAAAAAATAAAATAAACCATGCAACTAGATTTTTCCCCCATAATTGTCAGCAACTCTCATTTAGGTTTTATTAGTAACACTTGCCATGTTCTTCCATTCACTGACTCTTCTAAACAAATAGATTTTTTAGAAGGCCTGAGAGTTCAGATATGGCACTCCCAAACAGTACGATATTGGTTCAGTTAATGCATAACTCATTAAGTAAAAACAACACTAGTACACATGAAAACTGGGTGGGAGGAATGAAAGGTATAATTTTAGACTTTGTTTCACTGTGAGTATGCCTTCTGCAAATGCATGTTAATCACAGAATCAAAATAAACACACTTAATTGAACAGTATTCAGATCAATAAAATCATTGACTGAGTACCACTGGTGCTCACTTGAGGTAAACAAGTGATTTAATAGTCTCCACTTCCTTCAGGCCTCTTTGGTGAGGCCATCGATAGTGGACTCTTAAATCAGAACTGGCAGTGACCAAAAGGCCCTCGTCAAGCAGCCCAGCTGGACCTCCCGAGGTGTATTATTGCCTGGTGTCTTACAAGCCACTTCTTATTTCCGTTTTGTGTGTCCTGCAATACCTGTTACATAATTTGAAGGTCAGTTTGTGAGAAAACACATATGCATACGTGCATGCACACACATTTGCTCACACACACATGCCCACGTACACACATGTCTTTTAAGATAAAGATTATTTTTAAGGGCTTGGGTAAGAATTTTTCTTTTCAAATGTTCTGCATTAAACCACGTATATCTTTTAATTTACAGCTTGTGTTTGCAATGTGGTAAATAGAAAAAATGGAGAAATGTGGAAATGAGAAGGAATTGAAAGCCTAGGAAAGCACAGAGTTTGCTCATAAAAGTCACATGTTTGGGGTGTTGTAACTGAATTTTGCAATCTTGCAAACAGAGCATGGTTTGTATCCCAGGTGAGGTTCTACTCTTCTCTGGATTTCTGAGCAGAGAATCTAAGTAAACCTCAAATGAATCTATGTTCCGCATCTGAGTATCACACTGCAGGCAGGTTGAACACACGCCAGGTAGACGTCTCACTAATCCGATGGCTGCCACTCATGATAGCTATTTAAAGTTAACTATATTTTGGGACACATAAATTCACTGGTAATTTGCTGAATTAACTGTTTCATGAAGAAAATTTAAAAATTCCTAATGTGGACCCAGAGGAATGAATCTTTGCAGGTCAAATAAAATCTGACAATAAAACTTAAGTCACGATCCATTTTAAATGTTTAGTTAGAATATTCTCCTAGGTAGAACTAAGAGACTTTTTAAAAAGAAATCTCCGCAGAAAGATGTCATTATGTAATAACAGTCAATTGTCTGCATAGCTGCATGCAAGTACCTTTGGTAATGATCCCATAAACTAAGAAACTGTAAATCTAGAGACTTCAGTTCATTCTGATCAAACTCCATTACTACTGGTTAGATGAAAGACTTAAAAACCTGGGGCGCTCTCTCTCTCTCTCTCTCTCTCTCTCCTCTCTTTCTCTCTGTCTCTTTCTTAAGGTAATGCCTGAATGTACTTTAACCCTTTCTTTGCTTAAGGGTGCAAATGTAATTATCTGTATCCTTCCTGTGGCTTTTCTGGTCAAATCTTGGCTATCAAAAATTCAGTGATAATAATGATAAAAACAATTTATCCTATAATTTTTAAAAGAATTTTTTTTTTTTTTGCTTTTAGCAACACATTAACAAAAACTGTCCGGCCATCCTACTGATGTATGGGTCACTTGAGGCTTGATTTAGGAGAAATAAAGCTCCCTGTATGTCCTATGCTTTCCTGAAGACTTTTACAATACATATGCTCTAGCTACAGACTACAAGTTTGGAATTCAGAAAGCATCCTCCTTCAGGTGCCCAAGACCATCTAGGAACCCTTGCTGCCTCTGTTCCATAGAGTTGCCATTGTTAGGGAAATGTTGAGCCTTTATACCCTTACTCAGGCTGCTCTTCTCTCCTTTCCTAAGAGCCATTTGTTAAGTCTCTGAAGTCCAATTTGGAAGTCAGTTCTGCCAGGGCACCCGTCTGCTCTCATACCCAGACTCCCTAGACATGGGTCTGAATGTTCATCACCTTCCTTTCTTCACACACCACTTTTACGCGGGGCGGGGGGGGGGGGGCACACACACACATTTGTTGAAGGACTCCATTTTCTTCCTTGCTCATAATAAAGCCTGCAAATTGCAATTGTTTATAAATGCAGGCAAAATGAATTTGTAACTGCAGATTATTTTATTTCTTGGATGAAAGATTTTAAAAGATTAGGCTTGTCCTGAATGGTGCATTATTTTAGACGTACCTAGGCTTTTTTTTTTCTTTTTTGCGACTTTGAATAAAAGTGATAGTGAAAAATTATTTTCTCAGCCTTAAATCATTATCAGAGACAATTAGCATTGTAATGAATAAATCTTAATAATAAATGTAGAAAATAATTTTGATGATAGGCATACTATGTAAACAAGAGAAAATTTTCTTGATTAAAATAATGTGAATTTTAAAGCATTGAAATAATTCTATTATAAAATAACATTCAATTCAACTTATAGTCTGTAGGGGAAAGTTCACATAATGAAGTACCTGATCTAAGAGTCAAAGCAAGTGTGTCTCTGTTCAGGAGGAGTCTTTAACAATAGGCTGGGTAAGCATTGCTACCTCTGTAGCATGATGTTTATTTCTTTAGTTTCCACAGTGATTTTCTGGTAACATTATCTTTGTAAGGTGTCAGTTCTCAGGAACATTTATCATTTGCTGAAAACCAAGTAGTGTTGCTATTTTGATCTGTAAATGTTTTAAAAAGTACATTTCATTTTTCTTTTCTTTTATGATAAAAATTCTAAGCAGATAATTAAATCAGGATCCACTCCCTGGTATTACTTTCAAAACTTCATTCTTTTGAAGTACAAGTTTTCTTTTATTGTCAGATGAAAATATACATTATTAAACCCTAGATTACTAGTCTATTTTGGATAAGATATTCTTGATAGTTTTCAAATAAAATAAACAGTTTTTAAAAGTGCTTGCTTACATATTTAAAAATAACATTTCCTAGTCATATGCTATAAAGGAAAGGATCTTTATATGTGATAACATGAAGCTTAAGAGTGAAACAAAGACTAAAAAACATTTAGAAATCTATAGTACAGTCTGGTGTAAAAAAGAGAGTCCATCCCTCCTCCTTGGTGTGAGAGACAGGCTACACCTGTCCTTGTTAGGAACATCCCCCCCCCCCCCACCCAGACAACAGACCCTCTGCTTGGGTACTGTCTTACACAGTGACCTCAAGCTTGACCAGTGAATTCTTCCCATTAATTAAGGTGGTGCTGTGTTAACATCAACATTTTGGTTTTACCCAGTTATAACATGTTAAGGAATAAAACCTCCCTTTTTTTCCAACAAAGTCTTTTTAATATCCTCATATATACCAAATTCTGCATTTGTAGTTTACACTTTTTCCCAATTTTATTTATATGTATAAATGCAATGCATAAAGTTTACATTGATCTTGAGTATTTTATGGACATACATATCCTGGCAAAGTTACAAATCCTTCCCTTGTCTTTTTTTTTTTGACCCTCCCACTTCCTGCCCTTACCCTCCTTTATTCTTTATATTTTACTATTTTTCCAAGAAAAATGATTATAATGATAACTTCTAAAAACCCAAAATTTATATCATCTAGATAATCCAAGTATTTAGTTCTCATGAGTTGCTTGCTTAATGAATGCATCATTTTAAAGATTATGAACAAAAATACAGAAGATGCTATTAATCCCAATTATTCAAAAATTAATAACAGTGTTTAAAAAGGTGAGTCCAGTCTTTAAGTTTACAACTATACATCACACAGATCTGTCTTGCTCCCTGTGTGTTCAGTACTTAGCATGGTGCTTACCCCAGCACCATGTCACTGCCAAAATGAATACAAATTTCTAGCTTCACATCTTCCTTTCATTACTTTAAATACCACTTTTACTCAAGGTACTATCATTGATTTTACTGTAATTTAAGAATATTTTTGTAATCTTATCTCCTCAGATAGCTTCACTCTATAAATCCATATAGCTATTGGATTTTCTACTATTACCTGATTTCAATCTTGAATTCTAGATTCCATTTGGGTGTGAACCATTTATGTCTGGATGACCCATAAGCTCCTCCTACCTGTGCCTTACCTTTCTCAGTCCTGTAAGTCTAAGCTGTGGTTGACCCATTTGCTTCTTTATCCTTTCCCTTCTTTTGCTGACAGAACATCTCCTTATAATGGGCCTACCACCTGCATTTTTTATTTCCACCCCCAAATTGCCTAACTTCACAATTTTACATTTAATATCCTGCCTTAATTCTACCTTTTCTCATTTAATTTTATTTTTATTACCTTAAACTTAGACCATTTAAGAAGCTTTCAGACCAGCCTTTTGATTTACTGTATCTTCTCCTACCCATGTTATACAAAGCTATCATATTGAAAGTCTTAATCAATTATTTTAACATAAATATTTTTGTTGAAAAATCCCAGTGGTTTCTAATTTCAACTTACATAAAGTTAAATGCATTTGCATGAAGTAGACTTATTGATTATTTATTACTAAAATATCACATCTGTATCATGATGTACAGGTGATTTTTTTTTTCTGTTATGATACAGATGGAGAAACTTAGCAACATTATTGGAAATTAATTTTAAAAGAAACCTTTTTTTCTGGATAAAAGTGATAAATTTCAGAGACCTGGGTTATTTATAAAATACATGCTGCATGTATTCAGTTCAATTCTGGACCACATTTTCAGTTCTGTTCTCATTAAGGTTTTCTGCCATCTCTATGTGATAATGCTATTTTCTATTACTTACATTTTCTTCAGTTTAAGGGCAACATTTTCCCCCATTTTATTGATAGTATACTTGCAAAATTTAAGGTTTACAGTGGAGTTGAGCCTTTTATGCATATATGTATCTTGTCAAGGTGACAAGGGCTTTCCCACTCTCCTTTTGTCCCTTCCCCTCCCCTCCTCCCCTTCCCTCCTCCCCCACCCTCCCCCCCCTGTTTCACTTTGTTTTTCGTTTTAAGTTCCATAGGAGTTGTGCTCTGGGACTCTCATATCAGAGAGACCATTCGATGTTTCACCTTATGCTTCTGACAAGGGCAATATTTTTTATAAAGGGCTAATTTGAAGTCTCTAGTCCCAGCTGCCTGAGAATAAGTTGCCTGCTTAGATGACTTGCCTTGTCTCAGTGACTCAATGTCATCATGAGCAGCGTCATTGCATGTAGGACCAACTGACGTGCCAGGAGCACTGCTTTTCTCAGAAGAAGGACATTCAACCATCCTTAATCATGTGTGTCATTGTCGGGACATAATGCTCAGGACTTTAGGTAGAACTCAATATCCAAAAGCTTAAGCGTTAACTACCTATTGCTTATAAGAAAGAGAATGGAAAGTGGGATTCTATTCAAAGTGGGTAGAATTTCCTGTAGCCTAAATTTGTAGACAAAAGAACAGAATAGGCTGATTTAGAATTTTCATAATGTCTGTAAGACATCTAACTATTTGTATAGGTGCATGTAATGAGTAAAAACCATATGTTATGAAATTATTTCTATTTTTACCCAGTACATGTGACTTATCTTATTATGGGCATTTATTTGGATAGAATAAGGATTTGCTGAAGTGAATTAATTACTAATTCAGTTCAAGTAAAATAACATCAATTTTTTATAGTATTTTCAGATGTCTTGAGAGACTGCTTATTGCGAAAGATTGTTCCATGAAACTGTGTATTCTTTCTTTAAAGAGTCAGAAGCAAAAACATTCTAATTCTAAGCTATTTTATATATCTGGAAGCTAGATAATCGTGGTTCATATTTTGTTACCAAACTGATAATGTGTTATTAATTCAGATTTTTATAAAATAACCTTTTAAATCCCCATGTTTTGTCCTACGTTTTAAATTCTATCAGAACCAGACCACACATTCTTTTACACTTGAGCTGTGTTGTTTTCCGAGATGCTAACCTGTTAGTGATTAAATAAGATTAGGGTCTTGGATGCTTGTGGGTATCAGAAAGGTTTCCCTGGAGATGTCTCCTGTCCAAGGAGAATTTTTGCATTTATGTCTAAAAAAGATACTCTGGAATCACATTGGTTTTATATGAAAACTCATATTTACTTTGTGAATGCCTGATGATACAATTGTGTAATTATTAGAGTGAAAAATTTCACACCAAAGGTCCATGATCTGGACTTGGCATTGATGTGCCAGACACTGTTCTTTAAATTAAATGAAGAAAGACATAAACGCAGCTTTGTACATTTACAATAAAAGCAGTCAGATTGTGTCTGCAGAATAGTTGGATAAAGGACAGAATGTGTATTTTTTTAAAGTAAAGGTGAGACGATGAAAGAAACCCAACTACTAAACCAGGTTTGCCCTTTTATTTCTGCTTCCAGACTATATCCTAATAACATTTTCTATTTTGCTTTTGGTAGTCTACTCCACTGTACACTGTAAATTCTGGGAAATAATTTTATCTTACTTCTCTATCACTATTAGTTTTCAATAAATCATTACAGAATATAGAAACTAAGAACTTAAAAGGTCAGTGACAGAGCTGGGATTCAAACCCAGATAGAAATCTAAATATAATCCATTTTCCTTTAACTATTAGAACTTATCTAAGCATTTCTTAGCTTTATTTCAAAAATAAATGATAAAAACAACAAAATACCATTTAACCTTTCAAGAGAATGAATTGTTTACTGTCTTTTTCAAAATAATTTTTATCATGCATTCGATATAATACACAAGTTGATAAGGGTGGAAGTCTAACAGGAAAGAGGCATACAACTTACATTTATTAGTTGGAAGATATGGCTGTCTCCTCATATCACCCAAGTTTTCCTAATAGGAAATTTAGATAGGGAGTTTTCTGCATTGTCAAGCATCTTAAAGGCTTTTGAAATCCACTGAAAATTCAATTCCTTTGACTCGAATGTGTTAAGGGCCTCATGTTTTGTTCAGCTCTATTCTCTCTCTGGCTAAGTCTGTCTCTCTGTCACCTATTGCTGAGAGTCTGTCTCAGCCTTACTAATGCTTCTACCAAAACAAAACAAACAAAACAATAGTAAAATATATCTAATTGTTTATATAGAGTGTACATAAGATGAGGTACAAGTATCTGCCTAAATCTGCATGGACACATTCTAGACATAAATGCCGACAAATGCTGAGAAAGAATGGAGAAGCCTCCACTTCTCTCTTGAGTTAGCATAGCAGACAGAGGCTATTAACCAAGCAACTTGAATACGTATTAACAGTGTTCTTGGCACAAATTATTGGCTCCTCTGAAAGAGTAGACGAATTAAAATCTGTTTGCTATGCTTCCATTAGTCACTGCTTTAGTTTAAGATAATCCATACCTACAGATTTGTTTTCTCATCTATTTTTAAAGATAATGTTAGGGAAACATGGGAAGTAAAGATAAAAGAATAATTTTGCCTTTTTGACTTAGATACTTTTGGCAGAAGTTTTTCTTTTCTTTTTAATATAATATTATTCTGCATGTGCTTCATTCTGGTTGGGTTAGTGACATGGAAGACATTCAATTTGTTGTGCCTAAGACACTTCCACAGCTATGACACTGAGCGTCGTAGCTGGGTTCTCCAACACTGGCTGTGCCAGTGATGAGTATGCTGAGGTGAATTTTAACAGCAAGCAAGGGTTAGTTTTATGGTGAAATAGATGACCACTATTATAAGCAACTGGCTGTTAGGGAAAGAAGGCTCAACTCATATAGCTGCGCTACAATCTTCCAATGAATATTAAAATTCATTTTGGGAAAATTCTATGAAATCTACAAATTGGGCAATGGTATTTATGGAGACAAGAGGAAGGAAAAAATGATTCCTTTGTAAAAATATTTCACTATATTTAGTATGGCTATTGAATATGGCTTTAAAAATTTAGCAATGGCTCTAAGGATTGTAAAAAACCATGGTGTGCACGTGCGTGCGTGCGTGTGTGTGTGTGTGTGTGTGTGTGTGTGTGTCTGTATTGTCTTGTTCTTTGAGAATATCTCATTCCAGGTAAGTATTATAGTAACAAAAATTCTACCTAATTATAGCTACAGATATTAGGTAATGTAATCTTAACAGGTAAAGGCACTATAGTAATGCATATAATTAGTTCTTTGTATCTTTAATAGACATAACTGAGCTACTGTAATTTCTCAAATTACCTTTATAATACTCACTTGGAAGTTTTTGATATCTATGTTTCTATGTTTATCTTTACATCATTTTGTGCACTGTGTATGTGACTGACTGTAATGTCCATTTGCACGCGTGTATTTCTTCATAGAGATAGGGTTGCAAATAGAATCCATGGTTTTCATTGGGTATTGGCATTTCTCCCTGTGTCGATTTATGAATCACTCATGTGTCTCCAAATTTACAGCATATAATAATGCTTCTCCTGAGCCCCTCTAGAATTAAGGTGAACTATCAGTTTCTTCTATCATTTATTTTCCACTTTCGGAAATACGCCCTTACTAATTTGGAACACCCATATGATGGGTTGGCACTAGACCGACCCTTATGAATTCTCCCAGCCTGATTGTCTCAGTGGTGTTATAGGGCATATATTCCGTTAGAGAGCTCTGTGTTCCCTGCCTCTTTTGGGCATTAATTTATTTAATGTATACTTATATTACACAAGTATTACTTCTGTTTTTGTTCTAGGACCTTTTTAAAAAAATGTTAAATAAATACTCTGTAAGTTAGTAGTTAAGATTTTGGAATATACACATGGTTTTGATTCTTGACTCTGTTTCTTGTGTATTAAAAATGACTTAATTTGCGCAACTGTATTTTTAGTATGATTTTTATGATTACATGAATTTTTAAAAAATAAAATGTATAGTAGTTAATATTTAAGAAACATAGATAGCTATTCTTTCAAACTTGATCATTATATCTATTATATATGTTTTGATTATTTTCTTTTAATAATTTATTTCCAGTTGACACATAATAATTATATATATATTTGTAGAATACCTTGTGATATTTCATGAATGCATCCCTTATACCATGTTCAGATCAAGGTAAGCATGTTTATCTTCTCAAATATTTATGATTTATTTATTTTGAGAACATTCAAAATTATTTCTTCTAGCTTTTTGATACATATCATTAGCAGTAGTCACTCTACTGAGCAATAGCACACTGCTAATTATGATAGTGATTATGATTATGAATACTATCATTATTTGTAGTAGGAATTGAACCCCAGTTCTTCACACTGAACTGCACCTACAGATTCTTTTTTTTTTTTTTTTTTTTTTTTTTTTTTTTTTTTTTTTTTTTTTTTTTTTTTTTTTTTTTTTTGAGATTGTTTCACTAAGTTGCTAAGTCGCCCAGACCGGACTCAAATTTGTGATCCTTAAGGCTGAGCCTCCCATAATGCTTAAATTAGAGGCTCAGCAATTTTCTTACATTAAATTTCTAGAAGAGAATCGCTTGATCACATACTGTGTTTTTAAAAGCATTTTGCCAAATTGTCCACAGGATTTGTTGGGCCAATTCACCTTATGCCATCAGGAGAAAGACCATTCTCTGACCAAAGTGCCAATTACTATTCTGCCGAATATTTATTATTAATACATGATTGTACTTATTACTTTATTTTTCAGTTCTTGAATTAATAGTGAGATCACATTTTCTTTGGGTTCTTTAACAAATTGCACATTCATATACTTTACATAGTTTTTTTCATAAAACTGTTTGCCTCTTCATTTATATATTAGAATTCTTTGTATATTAGGAATACTAATCCTGTGTTATGTGTGATACAAATATTTTAGAAGTTTGTTTTAATGTAATTTTGGTGTAGTTTTTGATGCAGGAATGTCTAAAATGTTGTGTGTAGAAATCATTCATTTTTTATGACTTGTACCTTTTTGAATCTAACTTATAGAAAATATTTTTATTGGAAAACTTGTATGGCTTTCCTAACTCTAACTATTTAGTTATAATGATCACATATTTTGTGAGCTAGTGGCATGAGAGAGGTCTTTCTCCTGTTACTGTGACTTCACACTCTGAGATAATGATGCTTCCATGAACTTGCTTTGATGCCATTCTTCGGGTTAAGTTAGGTCACAAGAAGTTGTATCACGGTCAAATACTTCCAAAGTCATCATGAAAGAAAATGTTACTTGTTTGGTGAGAATTAACTTAGGAGCAATTATCTCAGAGCTCACGGGTGTTGTTGCTTTTTCAAGGTGACAAGGACTTTGTCAAGCCATTCGCATCTTTCACTTGTTTTATTTAGACTCACCAGGACAGTGAGTAAAGATCAATTGTTTCTTGTCCTCATTTCAATCATAAATTATCTTTTCACACTGGAACATAAATTATTTACTACCTATCCTGCCGCTATCCCTGTGAGTACAGAATAATATCACTTCTTGGGATGTAAAACATTGTGTTTTCACCTCTGCTCAACCCACATCTTCTTTATTGGATTATGTGTGTGGTTTCAGGAAGGAAAACTTGGCTGCATCGGGTTTGATGTGGATGAAAGAGTAGAAGCTCATCCATCACAAAAGCGCTAGTGCAGCACTTGACAATTGCTTCAATACAATGTCAAGCATTAGATGCTTTATAGTATGTATTTTAGTTTTGTTCATTTTTTTCTTTCACGATACGGTTCATAACCATGGCTTTGTGTGTGCCAAGGAAAAACTCTGTCACTGGCCTATATTCTCCAAGCCTATCTATTTCCTCCATTCGAGTTCATTACAGTTTTGCCATGCACATACTATCAATTAAAACTTTTTCGAATAGTCAAATTGCAAATTTTTCAAACTTTTCCCACAATGCTATCACTATTGCCCTCTTTCCAAACACATCGAGCATATGAGGCGTGAGTTTAGAATATAGAAAATGTTTGTTAAAAGATAACATTACAGTATGAGACATACTGTCTTTAGTTTACTCTCAAAATTCTACCCACTGACTTCAAACACACTTACCCTGTTGCACATGCCACTTTCTGAAACAGTTCTTGACATTCCTTTTCATGTTTTATTTGTGCTGCTGTGACTACATTTATGTCCTGAGCCCATTCAAAAGATTTCCCTTTTCTGATCTCTTTAGCTTTCAGGAAAAGCCAGAAGGCATACCATACGAGATCTCAGGAATAAGGTGGATGAGGAAACACTGTAATTCTTTTTTTTATGATCTTGCCTTTTTCTTGTGTGACACAGGGCAGGAATATTCACTGTGTTTTTGATGATGCTTCATAAAGGCCTTCATGAAAGGGGACTTCAGAACTGTTTCAGACAGTTCCAAGAACGATGGGATAAGTGTGTTCCAAGGAAGAGATAGTGTTTTGGGAAAGTTAAAGACAACGTGTTTTTTACTGTCATAATTTGTTTTCATTGTAAACATTCACTTTATATTTTATAATCCCTAATATGTTACCATGAATGTCTCTCTTTTCTTTGATTCAAAGAAATCTGCACATTAATTTACTGTTCTACTTTAGCAACTCTATAGGTCCTTATTGTATGCATATTTATGATTCCCTCTTTCTCCACAAATGTGTTTTCTTGAATCCTTTGTGAAAAGAAGCAGGATATAAATTGCTAAATTAAACAAAAAAGCTTATTATGTCTATTATATACTTCCAAATTAATATCATATTTTTCTCTGCATTTACATAATTGACCACAGCTTGGCTTATTTTTCCAGTGATGGTGAAAGAATTTACCATGATATATCCATATTTAATCAATATATATTATGGCCAACTTTTAATTTAGGAACTTGAAATGCTGACAAGCAGGGGTTTCCAGGCAGTAATTTATTCATCCTGAAAACCCAATTAACTGACACTAAACATTACACGAGAGCCACCAGGCTGGGTGCCAATGATACAGCAAACACAACCACTTCTGTTCTCGTGTTCTACTGTGGAAGACATGCAAGAAACAGATACAGAACAATTTGGCAAGTGTTACGACAGCAGTGCTTAAAAAAGCTGTGGACTGATATGGTGGCTGTGGTGTCAGAGAACAGAGATGGGAAGTGGGCAGAAGTGGAGGTAAGCAGAGATTTTGGCTAGTTCTTTGAGGTGGTAACATATAGCGTGACAGGGATGTCTCTGAAGACGGCTTTACCATGAAAGACTTTACATGCCCAGAAGGGGCTTTATTCCCAGCGTAATGAGCAATCACTGGAGACTTTTAAGAAGAGATTGGGAGTAGTATTGTTAGATTGAATGGCCTTTTGGCTTGAGCAAGGGCATCAGATATTTGTACCCAGGTTGGTCCTACTCTACAGCCATGACCTCCTATAGCCCAAATGTTCACTCTTGCTGGAGAATGAGAAACGAGATGCAGAGAGGGACTCTCACAGATGACCCAGCAGGGCACAGTGTGGCTCAGAACACAGGCCTTCGGAATCCCAAGGGAGGCATTGTACTCAGAGGAAAAACAGTGTGAGGAAATCAGGGGGGAGGGGAGATCAAGGACAGGACACTGATGAGCATTCTGTAAATGAAGGGGTCTTAATATAGCAAAAGATTTCATGCATAACAGCCCTGGCTCCGGTCATAATGGTGAGACAATGACTTTCCTTCTGGTTACCAGAGAGGTCACTTCATTTTAGGTCCTGACATCAGATACTTTCATGGATTATTTAAAATTATTATTATTGTAGTTAAAAGAAATAATGTATTTATTTAAATCAAATGTACTGCTTTTCTTTTTCTGCACTGTGGGCTGATTGCCTTAAGTGCTGAGGGATGTAAAAGAAGGAACACACGAAGCTCTGGTAGAAAAGACAGGCCTGTCAGTAAGTAAATTACGGTGCAACCTGCCGATTAGAGAATCAGATATGAAAAAAAATGTCTGAAGGACAGAGGTTTGCTGTACATTCCTGGGAACTCACTCAATCTTGGTCTTAGAAGGTTCATTGGAAATTACTGTGAGGAACAAAGAGAAACATATGCTAACTGCACAAATTACTTATGAATTTTTAGAAGAGATAAGTGAATTTTTTT
This sequence comes from Ctenodactylus gundi, assembly GCA_004027205.1. NCBI lineage: Eukaryota > Metazoa > Chordata > Mammalia > Rodentia > Ctenodactylidae > Ctenodactylus > Ctenodactylus gundi. The sequence goes on along the minus strand of PVKB01001349.1, from coordinate 405,617 downwards.
ACTGTTTTAAAGTAGAGGACAGTTTTTTCTGTTTTTAGATATGTATCATAACAGCACTTTCAGGTGAGCAGTTGAGTGTCCTGTGAGTTCTGTGGTATCTTTACTAGTTTCTTTCTTCGTTCGAGTCACCCGGTTTTGACTACGTTAACTGGGGATGTGAGTAGATGAAATTTCTCCCAGGTGGGATGGCCCAAATCTTTCTTTCACTCTCTTGACATCAACAGCATAATGACTATTTGTGTGTTGTCATGCTGGTGAGGACTTGGTGACGAACCATTAAATAAAATGACCTGCCCCTAGGCCACAGGGGTCATGTGATTGACAAATAGTAATCCAGTACAATTTACTATCAAAGATTTGAGCATTCCATTGTTCTACAACACAAGAGACAAGACTGCAGCCCTCAGGAAAAGCAAAAATGGTGATGAATCCTCTGGCTAGGTTCTGTTTAAAGATATGTTTGAATAGTTAAATGTATTATGGCAACATTTAGCTATTTCAACCTTTCATCATCTTGAGTTCTAACTTTATTAATTTTGTTCATGTCCGAGGTGAAAATAAAAGGATTCATTTAGTCCTCACTACAGGGAGAAATGCTGAATTTATATCCAAGCCTCAAATCCTTGCTAGAACTAAGTGGGATATATATATATAAATAAAATGAATAGTCTCTATGAGAGAGTTTTAAAATATCATATCCAAGTGATTTCAGTACTTCACTTGGATTTTAAAAGCTGGTGCTCTAAGATTATGTTGTGAATATGTTTTCTAGTTCCAGAAATCATCATTGTTATTTGGTAACTTTAAGTTATTCTTTTGACAGTTTGAGGAATTCACTAAAAAGAATCTAATACTCATGTATTTCTTAGATTGTATTCAAAAATGCATATTAAACTCATTAGATAAGGAAGAATTGCTTTCTCATTTTGACTTTTTTATTTTTTCTCTTAACATTTTTTCTTAATGTCTAAGGTACACCTAACGTTCAGCACAATACATAGATATACACACTAGTATAAGGATTTTGCAGCATCTCACCTATTAGATTGATATGACACATGAATTGTGGCTTTAGAACAAATGATGCAAATTCATTTATTCTTTTTTATTAATAGTTGTTTATGATTGAGCATCTACCATGAGCTGAGGACAGGTTTAAAACTAAGAAACTGGGTCCAACAACTACTTGGCTTCACAGAATTTACAGGTCGAGAATGGAAGTAAACATTTAGACTACCTCCATGTTTATAATCATAACCTGTGATGAAAGAAATGTGGGACTGCGAACTTGTGTAATGAAAGGTTTCAGCCCCAAATGTGAGCATCTGGGAAGCGCTGCCTTCAATGAGAAAGGAATATGAGAAGTTGAACATCAGGCTAGCTCTCAACAGAAAGCCCAGATTGACTTGCAAGGTTTTAACAGGCTAAAGTATTGACCCAAGTGTGTTTCAAAATTTGTGGTGTTGTTGTTGATGTTCACAGAGCTAGGTAGTTACTAAAGACATCTATTAGGTGGGAATTGAGTCTAAGATGTGCGAGTCTAACTGGGGGGAGAAGGGGCAGGCAGCAAACTTGTCGTGTATCCCAGTTTCGACACAGACATCCAGCATTTGCAGCAAGGAATTAAAAGTATTCCTATTTCTTAGACCTATGTCTTAACCCTACTGCATACACAAAGTAATTTTAAACACGATGTTGATCTAAAATGAAACTTCCAGGAATGCAACTGCCAGGGAAGACATTACTTTTAGTTTGGATTTGTAGTTTATTGGAAGTTAATCATTGTTTTGGAAAGTTACAACAACAGTAGGAAACTTCCTCATGAGACATGAGTTGCTCGTGCAACCCAATGGTAATTGTGTGTACATACACTTGTGGGTCCAGAGGGATCTGTGGTGGGTGCAAGTGTAAGTCTCCTTCACTATGTAGTGTGTTTCTCGGGTTTTCCAAGGCAAATAAATACAATGTACCTTATTTTGCTTGTTATTTCTTCTTTCTGCTGTGGTTAGGCACTGCTTCAAGTTGTTTAAGTTTTGTGTGTAAAGTTACCATATATGATATATATATATATATATAATTTTAGTATACTAAAGGAGGCATATCGAAAGACTTGGCTTGAAGAGTTGAAAACTACTTTTTAAATACAATATGTGTTTTTAACATATGAGGAAAAGTATCTTAATATTCAAGCTGAAACATTTAATTCTCAGTTCTTAGAATATTTCACAGATAAGCCCTCTTATTTTAAATATAAATTTCACAGATAAGCCCTCTTATTTTAAATACAAATGACATTTAAAATCAAGTATCTTCCGTTTGACTATTTTCTGGCCTGATGTTCAGGGCAATTTCATTGGTTATGCACACCAAAAATGCAGGAGGGATTGTGTTACAACTGGTTGTTTTGGAATGTCTGCATTGAGTTGTCCTGAAGGGACTGTTTACTACTAGTATCACTGGTATGAGTACTCTAAAAATTGAGAGGTCACTTGGAAATAAATCACTTACAAATAAAATCAAGATTTTTAGAATGCTTTCTTGGAGTGGGTCTGTTTCTCTGGAGAGCAGCCAGTAGTTCAATAAAAACACATTGTGATGCTTTACAAGAGAATATTTTGTTTTAATAGATACCATCATGAATGAGTAAGACACCATCCCCACTAGTGCTACAAAAAAGTATGACTAATTTCTGGTGGAGAACACCCAATTATATTCTTAGGATTTACAGATATAGCTTTTGGAGATTATACAAAATATGAAGTCAGGAGAAAATATAGGAAGTATTGAAGTCAGGGGGTATTTACTTAGTTAGAATACACTATCTACTAGAATCCACTAATTAGTTCTCTACTAGATAGAAGAACTTCCAGTAATGACACAAATATTGAAGAATACACTGAAGATTAGTAGGAATTCAGGAAATAACACAAATTCAGAAAGCCAAATAATAAAAAAAATTTCTTCTTTGATTTTCTTGTTGACATTCATTAAAATCAAATGCAATGATATGTACATAGTATCTTACAAGTTCTAAGTATGAAGTTGTTTTTTATAATCTTTCAAATGTGTGTAATATTAGAATTCAGATATATTCATAGAAATGTATTAAGTGAAATGGAAAAAGTCTGAAGGGCATGATAAAATTGATACATGTGCTTTCCAAAAGTATGCAACAACCAAAAAATTGAATTACCAATTTTTACAACTTTTACTGTTGAGGTTCAGATACCTACAGACAGGGCCAATTTACCTTTACAACCTCTGGGCTTATCATTGTGTCATTTTTTCTAACTGGTTGGAAACTTCTTCCAAGATCCCAATATATAATCATCTTTTATCTCTAAAACATATTTTATTAGTTTGTTGACTCTTTCAACTAAATGCACTTGTAACCCTACTAATTCTCCCATGAAATTAAAGCAATTACCACTTGGAGAATTGGTCTAGCTAATAATGAGCACTCAGGAAAAAAAATATTCCAGAGGCAAAGGGCTATCAACGTTTCTTTGGAAGTAGCATTGCCCTAAGACTTATTTTTTTAAAAAGTTTAAAGTCACATATTCAAAAAAGACAATACAGAGAAATGCAAAGGGGTAAAGCTGGTTTAAAACCTTCAACAAGTTGCAAAAGGAAGTTGTCAAAACCACTGAGATTCGTGTGGAGAGATAACTAGAGAGTACTTAGATTTTTCTAGATGTTGAAAGATTTGTTTGCTCTTGTTTGTTTAGGCCAGTCAGTTTTCTAGTTCCACAGACCTGCAGGGTTTTTAGCAAATGTTTATTTTCATCTTCTCTACTACTGGATAATTAAGCATTAATACATGCTTATGAATGAAAGGTCCGTCTTTTGGATTTGTAAAAACAGTGGTACTGGCAAATTTAAGCAAATCAGTGATCTGGTCAGCAGATTTGGTATAAAAGGGATAAGATTTTTGAGGTTATATTATTGATCATTCATAGGAAAGCTTAGAGACAGAGACTGCCTCAAGAGAGCTAGAATTCTCACTGTCCCAATTCTCTCCACCCCAACTGGTTTCCTCAGTGGCTGGTTTGCTGCAAGTTTGCCCCCATTTCTGATCAATTGTTAGTTTCATATTATCATTCTTTCAAAAAGTAATATTAGTATTATGTAACTTTGGGGGTGTGTTATTAAAGCAAAAGTATTTTCTTCCAGGCTTCCAGTTAAGCAGTGCCTGTCTATTGTTCCCGTTTTCTGGGTTTGTTCACAATAGGTTCCAGACCTAGGTTAATTAACAACTCTGTTAACACCTCCTTGAGCTCAAGTGGTTCAAATACAGCCTGCTGAGACATTATTTCTTAAAAGGTGAGGACTAATGACCTAACTTTCAGGCACCATCTCAGAGGCCAGTTTTCAGTCTTGTAAAAATTTTAAGCCAAGGAAGCTCAACATAGAAAGTCATGAGCTGTCATAAAATACTATTCCGGATATAGTCTGTTGGAATTGCCTGGGCACTTTGTAGCCTAAAATACAAGTTAATAGTAATTCCACCTCATTTAGTCCTGTTTAAGGTACTTGAGAGTTATGCTTAATAGACCATAAAAAATTATACCTTAGGACGCTACTTAAATACAATAATAAATCCTTGTGCAAAGTTCTACCAGAAAGTCAATTAAAAAGTCATTATAAATGTTAACTAAACCTCATTTATTTTTCTGTATGAAAATTTCTGGTTATATAGAATTTGAGATGAGCTAGAATTTTTACAATAAATTAATTATAGATGCTATAGTTTACTTCATGGTTTTTCAGTAATTTGAGCAGTGTATATTTAAATCTAGCTTTACTCACCCATTATTATGTTATACGTGTAAGTTACCGTGTCTTGAATAAGATCTATTTATCTCTCCCAATAAATAGCCTGCAATATGTTCCCAGCAGAAATCACTTCTAAATGGTATGGAACAGAAATCGGGTAGCAATGCAAAATTTAACATGATGTCAGTACTTCTTTATTATGACTGATCTGATTTCTCATTGGATTTGAATGAATTAAAATATTAGAAATGAAACTGTCAAGAAAAGAGAAATAGAGCTGATTATTTTTACCTATTACATAGCCAAGCACAATACTAGGTTATTTAATTTGTAATAATATGATGAGAAAATTGTTATAGTGTTTAAATATTTCACTCTCAAGAGCATACTGCTATTCATTAAGGAAGTAGTGTCAAAACTTTGATTGATTCCAGGTCAAAAGCCCAAGCTTTCATCTGTCTCACAATAGCTACGTGGCATGATCATACTTAGAGAAAAAGCTAAGGAAATCAAGAAAATATTTCTAACGTAGTTCAGATCCTCCAATAGAAGAAATTGCTAGAATATGAGAGGTGTTAAAGTATTATTTATGAATAAGAAATAACTTTGAAAATGATTAAATATGTAATAGCAGTAAGTTTTCTGGAAATCTTGAGCAAGTGTTAAAGAGGTTGCAAACTGATCATTTAGGTGAACAGATGCCAAAAGTTTTATATAAGTAGATTGGATTTTTGTTTAAAAATATTCTTTAATTTCTTGATACCTCATTCTAGAAAACATTTTAGTATTTATTCTCTCCAGTTTTAATTTGGTTTGTCAGTTGGTGGTTGCTGTGGACCTAATCAAATCAACATATTTGCATGAGCATTATTTAAATTAACAATTATTCAAAAGTTATTTCAACCTGAATATTCAAACTAACATTTTCCATGACATAGAGACTTGGCTTTACATATTATCTCATATATAACTCAAACTATGAGTTGATTTTAGGAAATATTCACTTACTGCCTGAAAAGTAAAAGCACTCAAGTTCATAGCCATGGACTGCGGATAATATTGAATGTCACTTGTACTGGTTATTAATAACGAACATTTCATGAGATGTGTCAACCTTACAAGTATATATGGATTAACATATTGATAATAAAATCCACTAATTATTTTCCTTTTTCATGTGGGGTAGAGCCTAGCAAATAAAACAATGAATGAGAGAGTGTTTTGAGCATGATAGATTTAAATTCTGAATTTTCAGGATATTCTGTAGAGATTCTTTTAAAAGTACCTTCAAATACATTGATGCTTTTGCTACTTTTAAATTACTATTGAAAGGAATAATTCATTATCTCAATAAAATTGAACTTCACTTTTCGTAAGAGAAAGTCAGCAACATGCTATTTATCCCACGAAAGTTTTAGCAAATGTTAAGTGTTTAACCCATATACTTTCCTTTCTACTAGTTCTCATGCATTTTCAGTCAAGACCGTGGAGACATAGAGCCTATTAAGAGTCCAGTTTTCCTTGTTTCTTGCTTTCCTATTAAAAGGATTGAGAGAGAGAGAGAGAGAGAGAGAGAGAGAGAGAGAGAGAGAGAGAGAGTATGTGTGTGTGATCATGGTGTGCTCTGGTATGACTAAGGCCGTCACAATATCCAACACTTGCATCCCATCTTACTGTTCATACCACCATAGGTGACAACATACACCTGAATTCGGTCTTGATTTTCTCATGAGTGAGACAGAGATTGAAGGGAGTGATGTAAAAGGGCCTTAAATCACCTGACATTTTTCAGTGAAAATGAGCTTCTCTCCTTTAACTTTCTTTCCTTTCTGAGACAGAGGACAAATCATAAAATTGCAAAGAGTCACATTAAGGCTTCTAGGGTGCAACCAGTCGAATTGGTGTATAAGGGCATTGAAGACTTTGTGAATACCAGCCACAAATGCATCAAAGAAGGAAATGAAACCAACATGTATTGTATACCTGCACATGACAGTGTATGTATTACTACTTAACAATTTTATCAAAAATATGAGATAAAATTATTTTATATAAAACATTGAATCTTCTTGGAGATTAAGTAACTTCTAAAAGACAAATTTGGTGAATGATCAAACATATAAAACTTGGAATGTCTTGAAAAATTATTTTTCCAAAATTCAATAAGAGATCTGTCATTAAAAGAGAACATGTATATTAAATGCAAGCATATCAGTCAGTACCGGCATGTCCTCTGGACATAATATTTTTGTGAAGATGAATTGGACGTTGGTCCTGTGTTGGATACATTTTTAGAATAAATAAGGTGTGTGTGTAAGTAATGAACAACATATAGAATAAGTGCTTTTAGATTCAAAGAAGAACGAGGATACTTCTTCTGGTACTATTTGAAAAAAGTCTTCTTTGCAGAGGTCATATAAAAATTGAATTTGAATAGTAGGTTGTTTTCATTACTTTTTGTTGCTGTGACTCAGTACTCAACATCCACAACTTTAGGGAGAAAAGATTTATTTTAGCTCTCGGTTCAGAAGGTCTCAGTCCATACATGGGTGGGCAGCTGAAAAATGGTCAAATCGCATGGCGGGCTGAAGCCAGCTCTGGGGCCAGGGGTGAAGCTCCAGAGGCAAAGATCCTCATAGCATCCCATAACAGAGACAAGACTGGGAGGCAGGGAAGATCCCGCGTACACCCGCCAGGTCAAGCCCTAAGCATCTGCCTCTTCCAGCCAGGCCTCACCTCCCAGGTGTACACAGAATCCATAGGTATATGAGGCTCTTGGGGGACACTTCGGGTCCAAGCCACCGCATAGGTAGAATTTGCATATATACAAATAGGTGATTTGGAGAGATTATGCAGTGGGAAGAGAAGAGACACTGACAGATGTTATAGAAGTGACTCCTACTCAATGGTTCTGTTTTTCTGAGACAGAAAGGGTAAACCAAGAAATAATCAGGAGCAGAATGCCAAATTTTGAATGACTTGTAGGGTTTGATAATTATTTTGAGAGACATTGGATTGCCATTGAAGGTTTTGCTCACTGGATTGGTGCATTGTGATTTAGGAATAATATTGATGTGATCATAATGCAACTCATGTGCTAAGTGCTCATCTCTGGCTACAGTTGGCCATTTAGGGGTGGTGAGAGCAGGAAGTATTTTGGTAGAGACAGTGAGTGTGGAGAGAAAATAGAAAGGCGAAGGCCACATTAGAATAGGAAACTATTAAAACCGATTAGACACCTGCCATGGGAGAGGTAAAAATAGGGAGTGATATTTACATTTCAGAAAAGAGAGGGGCTGGAGGAATGGCACATCCCTTAAAGCACTTGCCTTCCAAGCACCAGGCCCTGAGTTTGATTCCCCAGCACCACATAAAGCTGGGTGTGGTAGCGAAAGCCTACGATAATCTCAGCACGCCGGAGAATTGCCAAGTCCAAGGCTAGCCTGGACCGCATAGTAAATTCAGGACCAGCTTGTGTTATAGAATGAGACCCCGTCTCAAAAAGAAAAAGAAAAAAAAAATGAGGACATGGAGGAGAAACAGATGCAGATTGGTTTAAGAGGAAAGACAATGGGTGGTGGCTTGGCATAGCTCAGGGGTAAGAGCACGTGCTTAGGGTGCATGAGGCCCCAGGTTGGATTCTCCTGAACCACATGATAGCAGGTGTGGTGGCATATACCTGTAATCCTAATATCTGGAAGGCTGAAGCAGGAGGATTGCTATGAGTTCAAAGCTAACCAGGGTTACAAAGTGAGTTCTGGACCGCCCCAGACTATACACCAAGATCCTGCCCCCCCCACCCCCCCCCAAAAAAAGACTTGCAGTGTTTGGAAAAAATGTGTAAGTCCCAAAAGGATATAATTTGAGGTTATTAGTCATGTAGGATGGGTTTTGGAAAAAGGTTGTTATTAAGAATCTTGATTTCTGTGTGATATGCATCTAGGAGACAAACTTAAGTAAGAAAAAATAAAGTGGCATTAGAGACAAGATCTCAAAAATCAGAGAGAGCACAGTAAAAATACCTGTTTCTGTACCAAGACAAGGGAAAAAAGAAAAGGGAAAAAAAAAAAATAGAAGCAGTCAGAAACAAAAGAAATTAGATATTTTTTGCTGAAAATATTTTAGAAAGAAGGAATTTCAAAAAAAAGCAATGGTCAGTTATGTCAGTACTTAAGCACACGCTGGGGAAATGGCTAATATGAATGATCTCTCTAAAAATTCTCACCAGTGTATAGGAAACATAAAGCCTCTTCCGTGTCTGGGCCATTGTTTCAGTATGGCTGGTATAATTGTCTCTATTACTTTAGAATTAGAAAAACCCTCATTTGGCTTAAGGTACAGAGGGTAGTGTCACGTGATTTCATTCTTTTTGTGTATTATTGTGTATACTGATGTTTACAGATAGTAAGTAGGTAGAGCAAATATCTTAAAATTAGTGCTTAAATATAAAAAAAAAACTTTGAGTACACAGATGGCTTTTCTTTTGCTATCTTGTTAGAACTTGTGTTACTATTTTACTGCTTTTGTTGTTGAAGTTGCTTCTTAGAAAACTCATTTATGAATGTAAATTTGGAGTCAGAAACGTGTGTGACAGCAACTGCGAGATCTGGCTCCTGTGCTAGCTCCACAGACTGGTGCTGGATTTCCCAACACTGAGTCTGAAGAGGCAGGATAAACGCTTTTTTTTTTTTTTACTACCCTACAAGTTAAATGGGAATTCCTAGCTTTTCTCAACTCTTTCAAGCTTACCAAGACCTAAGTAGACAATAACACTAAAAGTATCATTGTTATAAGACAAATAATTTTTCTGAAAGTAATAACACACTCAATCTAGACATCTCACTGGCATCTCAAATTCAGTGGGTCTAAAGGAGAGCACATCCTTTTCTCCAACCTGTTCTTGTAATTGCTTCTCCGTCCCTGTCAATGGCAGCATCCTCCATTCACTTGCTCAAGATAGGAACCAGACAGTTCTTTTTAATTTTCTTTCTATTGCCTTGTGCTATACTCGACCAACCAGTCAAGAAATTCCATCAAATGTTATGTCCTGATTAACTCTTCAATCTGCTAGATACCTAGTCTCTTGCCTGGCAATTGTATCTCACTGTCTTCCTCCTCATCATATTTATTGAAAATGTTGCTGTGTACTGGGCATTAGGGAGGCACTGGGGATATGATCATGAATGGTATAAATATCAGTGCATGCCTTCATGAAGTTTATTTTAGAGATTGGTAGAAAATACTATTAATGATTATGCTAATATTTAGTATTGATCGGATAAATATTTCTCTAAAATTATAGAAAAATTACAGAACAATACCAAGAAAACAAACTAAAAGCTTAGGTTTAGAGAACAATTGGACTAAGAGAATCAAAGAGAAGAAGAGAAAAGATTATAGAATAAGGGAATTCTGGGAGCTTTGTACTCAGGATAATCCTTTCAGGTCAAGATTTGATACCAGGGTGGTTAGAAAAAAATGCACCAGTGAGGAAGATGAAGGGCCTGAATCTTGCGTGGTGTGAAGCCGTCATCATGCAGGACCCTCAGGTAGGAGCATCAGCTGATTTGTCTTCAAAATGAAAATATGTTGAAAGTGAGAGAAAATAGGACTAAGACAGAAGTTTTCTAGGAAATCCTGAGTTTATATTCACTCTACTTGAGAGTCACATTAAGAATTTTAGGGGCTGGCGATGAAATGGCTCAGCAGTTTAAGTGCTTGCCTAGCAATCACTAAGTACTTGAGTTTGATTCCCCAGCACCACATAAATTGGGCATGGTGGCACCTGTCTGTAATCCCTGCAGTAGAGAGGCTGAAGCAGGAGGATTGCCATGCATCCAAGACCAGCCTAGGCTCCATAGTGAGTTCAGAACCAGCCTGGACTACAGAGTGAGATCTTATCTAAAAAGAAAATAAATAAATAAAGAATTTTAAGTTTCATCCAAAGCGAAAAAACAAAGCTATGGAAGAATAATAGGGGTGAAAGTATACCATCTATCTAGAAGGAGTAAGAGTTGACACAAGAGATGATGACAAAATGTAGATTTTCATAAATTGAGAAATAAATAGAAAACATATTTAGTATTGAAATTTCTGAAATGAGCCACTAGGTGACTTTGAGGTACCATTAATGGACAGGCTTGAAGAAGGAAAACGGTGTGATGCACATGTACACCCTGGATCCGTCATCATAGACAGTGACTTGGGATGGGTTGCTTAATTTCTACATGCCTCAGTTGCTTCCTCCTCAAAACCAAGAGTAAGATTTGCATGTGGGTGGAAGGTGGTATTGTGGGAATTTAATGAAAGCATGTGTGCAAAGCATTTACAACAGTGCCAAGTATATAAGAACATAGTCAATATAGATTAGTTACTGTGTGGGAGAGTGTTGAATAAATAAAAAAGGAATCAGTTCAATTTTGTAGATATCATGCTTTGATCGTCATAAATTATCCGGGTAAACATGCCAGCACAACATTTTGTAGCAGAAGAAAGACCTCAGTTATTACAGATAGAAGTTGAGAAGTCATCTGTGTATGACTAATAGAATGAATTCACAAAGGGCAGTTAACATTAAATGCTGTAGAACACAAACACATAATTAATAGTGGATGCAGAAGACTTAGAAGAAAGGTCAGGAGAGCTACGGCAAATCCAGGGACAGAAGAGGAACAGTGGTGAGTTGTATCAATACTTCATCTTCATCTTCAAGGAAGGCAAGGGCAGTGCTCTCCAATCTTGGTGCCACACCTTGGTCACAGGCATCATTCTGAATTCTGCCCAGATCATTGAGTTTCATGTCCAAGATCAGCTTACTATTAAGGTCCTTCACATCTATATCCACCCTTGTGTTTTCCTTATGCATCAAACATACCACACTTTCTCTCTCCGTGGATGGCACATGCACTGCTCCCTCTACTTTGGCTGACTTTCCACCTTTGTGCATAACACTAATTCTGGGAGGACTTTCCAGACAAAGTGTATTAGTTTTTTGAGAAAGTGGTACCCAAATACACCTTTCCTCTGTCCCACGGTACCTCAGAATCCTCTCCATGCTAACCTACCACACTAGGTTGGATGTACTCACTTTGTTTCCTGGCTTATCCTCTTAGGCACTGAACATCCTGAGGGAACACTGTTCCTTGTTGAAATCTTTGGTACATTTCCCAGTGCTTCCTATTTTGTGCACAAAATCTTTGGAGAATTGAGGAGCGGTGAAAACGTAGCCCACTAGTTTTTCAAACAGTGTAGAGTTATTTTGCATTCACTCATGAATCTAAAAAAGCTTTATGTAGTGCAGATCCAAGTTCAAAGCCTACTATACTCAGGTTATAATCAAATCTATTAATAATAAATTCAGATAAAATGAGTTGAGTGGAACTGATCCATAGGTTTACTGAATGATTTGAAATCTCTCAGAGTCATTACATAAATCTATGAATAACATCTTTTTGTAAAATTATAATTACCTAGCAGATTCACTTCTGAATTTGATTCATTTATTGTCCATATCTTTTAAGTTAATTCTTAAGTGCTTTCTTTTAGCACTTTGACGCATGACTGGAAGAAAGAAAATAGAGCTTGTATCCATGGTATTTTGGGGGCAAAACAAAAGACACATAGATATAATAATCTGCCAAAGAAAGGAATCACCTTTAAATTTTCAGTTACATCTGAGAAAAGGAGTATCAAGGTAATATTTGGCTTTGAAAATGATTTGTACAGGAATATTACTTCATTCCTCTGTAGAAAATTAGCAGATTTTCATGGAAAAACTGAGGGGTTGCATTTGATTATCCAATTATTGTATCTATACTTTTAGATTTATATCTTTTACTGTGAATTTTGAATGGCATTTAGAACTGTTGTTAAGAACCAGAAGAAAGAAAATTATATCATCTTTCTCAGGTGTATCATTTTAGGTTTTAAAATAGAATGATGTAATGGCAATTTTCTTTCTTTCATTCTTTTTTTTTTTTTTCATACGTGAAATACGGCAGTATCAGCCGGTTAGTCAGAAGAAAATTTTTCACTGCCTTCCAAAGGATTATATTTGAGAACAGAATAGAAACACTGTCTAAGTTTAGACCCAAAAGTTGACCATCTGAGAATTGTTAATAATGAGGCTTTTTATTGTTTTGATGAGTGCTGGTCATGGCACTCGAGGACTTTTGTCTTACATAGCACGTAGATGGTGGCAACACGACTTTGTCACTTGTGGCAGGCGAATCTGACATCGCTGGAAAAGATATTTTGAAGTGATACCATTATTCTTCAAGAAGAAATATGTGATTCTGCTAATTACGTTTTCCTTGGTTTGTAAATCTATCCTTACTGCTTCATTCAGGTTTACGAATAGTTGTTATTAAATTTAAACCCCACTTCTAGCCATTCTGGTAGACAGATATTCATCTGCCTTGATTCAATTTTACTCTATTTGAGATGTTTCTTGATTGGTGAGGCAATTCTTCAATGTCATTCTCACTTCTAAATCGTAACTAGACTCTTTTGCTTTTGAAGTTTTTCTGTGAAATGAATGAGAAGACATGTAACAATTTGAAAGAGATACATAAAATATACACTAAAAGAGAAATACTTCAAAGTAAAATATTTCAAAATATAAGTACACTTTCTCATAAAAACTGGAGTTTAAATTCCTGAGTTTTTAAGGATTTCATTCTCTTGATTTTATGCAAACACTTACACATTAAACACCTTTTTGGGTTTGTAGAATGGTTTTTAAATTTGAATTATTTTTACATATTAGGGCTACTTTTCCATATTCACAGTTTCTGCCAACCCTAGGTCAGAAATATATAAATACACACACACACACACACACACACACACACACACACACACACACACACATTGGGTTAGGTACCATGAATAATCTAGAGGTGATTTAAAGTGTGTGATAGATGTGTATAGATTATGTACAAAGCCTGGGTTATTTTATACCAGAAATTGCAGATTTTAGTAATTGAGGGGAGTCCTAGAATCAGTTTCCCAAAGATCCAGAGGGGTAACTGTGATCATGTTTTCTTTTCTTTTTTTTTTTCTATAGTCAATCTCAAAAGATTTATAACAATGTATGTGCTCGGTTTATGCAGCAATTGTTTTATTTTAGAGATATGTAAATTACATTAACCAATTACCAAATTGTTTGCTTTCTTACATTTTTCATTTTTACTTCTACAAAAAAAATGTGACAGTGGCAGCCAATTTTATCTGGCAGCAATGGGGATAGTGACCTGACTTAAGAGACAGCAGGCAAAACCGGATATTTCCTGGTAGAATTATATATTATTAGGTAAAGCAAATAATTTTTAACTTGATTAGCATTTTCTAAAAGGCAAGGTCATAGGTCGTGTGGATATGAAAAGGTCTCAGATGGATAATAATGTGAAAAAAGGGATCGTAGTTGTATTTAAATGCAAAACTGAATGCAAGAATGCAACTGCTTAATAACTTACCATGAAATTTTTTGTTACTATTCTAGCCCAAACCACTAATGAGAAACTTTTTGAGATTTAAGATTGTGCAAATACTTTGTACCTAGAAGTAATGGGAGTAATTGGTAAACAGCTTCATCAGGTGAATGGAAACCAGCGGCTAGAAAATGTAGGCTAAGTAACCCAACCAGTCAGCAGAGTTCTCTTTCCAGAGAGAAACAAAGATAGCAGTAATTAATGACCCTGACTCTGTGCCAAAAAAGCTTTCTTCTGACAACTCCAACTTAATTAAAACTTAAGACATTTCAATGGCCTCCGAAAGCTCCTGATGGGGTGAACTCTTGCAGACTCGTGAGAAAATTTTGTAAATTAAAGGAAAAGATGTGTGTTACCACTAGTGCCATGACTCTAATCCCTGACAGTCAAAGGATCTATTTAGTCCAGGCCTTTTCTTTTAACCGGCTCACACCTGCAGGCTTCCTGGCACTTCCTCTGGGCCAGAGAAGGCAGTTTTTGTGTTTTGCGGAAGATCAGATAATAGGAGCCTTGCTGTCCCTTTTGTTTTTGTGCCTTGTTCATTAGCCTGTGAGTGTTACAGGCACACTTGATATGCTTGGCTTGCTCCGGTGTAGAGCATGGCCTGAATGCTCTCGCGGGTACAACACAGGGTGAAGATGGGTTGGCGCAAAAAGTAAGGGTGTGTGTGTGTGTGTGTGTGTGTGTGTGTGTGTGTGTGTGTGTGTGTGTGTGTTTTCTCAATGTGAAAGTGCCTCAAATTAAAACTCACAGTTGATGGGGCAGCTTGAATGGCTGTGGCCTGCTGTTCTTAACACGGCAGAGTGACAAGGAACGAGGTTCTGTGCTGGAGAGGGCCGATTCGAGACACAAGGAAACGTGTTGTTAAATAGGGACTTGCTCCTTTGATTGGTACCATTTTTAATTCTCTTGAATCAACACGCAGAAGGATTCCCAGTAAGTGCGGAAAGGAGGCATACTGTGCTATAAAGAAAGTCACATGGTGATCTATTTATTAATAAATATATCCAAGCCTGAAATCTTACAAATGACATCGGTTGAATACAAATTGGGGTGAATGCTACTCGATTTACATGAGAAAAAACAGAGTTTAATTTCTCCTCCCTCTTTTCTGGGCAGTGTTTTGGTGTGTTATAATAGCAAATACCACTCCCAGCACCCCACAAGACAGGCTGTCTCACTCACTCCTGTGCTCTGTGGCTCCAGCCAAATCTGGTTGCTCTGACTAGAATGGCCATTTCTGAATTTTCGCTTCCCTTTTGGACCTGACGTGAGGTTGGTGTGTTTAAAAGGCACAGAAATGTACCTGACTAGACCTGGGCTTGGGTATCTTTTTAAGTGTCCATAAAGATTTTTCATCTTTTGAATCTTTCATGTATTTGTTGGCTGAAGTTAATTATACAAAATTTGTTTTGTGCAGGTGATGAGCAACAAGTTACTTGAGCTGTACTGAGCCTCCTTTTCTGGGTAGTAGAGTGATCAGAAAATTAACACTTTACCAAAGGTTGGAAATGATGCTTTAGAAGGGAATATCAGTTCGCTTGATTTAAATAGAATACTAGGATTGCTGTGCATGAGTTTTAACCAGATGCAGTGTGTTGGTCCTGTGTTTTGGTGTTTGGAAAGGCTCACCAGCTAGTTACTCCTTTCTTACTAACCATTTTCAGATGCTAAAAACAAAAGAGTGGGGGAGGGAAGGTAGAAATCAACATGTTTGATCCTATATATAAAGGATTTTTTTTGTTTGTTCGAATTTCAGAATACTTATCCTTATCCAACTAATCTAAGAACAAATAAATGCCACCTGTGTCCATTCCTGTATTTTAAAAGAAACACATAAAATATTGTAATGAATTACTAAAACTCATATAATTTGTAGTGAATCCCAGTTATTAATATTTTCTCTCTTTCTTGCTATTCTTATTTGGGAGTTTGCTTATTTTAATGGAATTGAATCACCCCAATTAAAATGAGGAAAAAGTTCTTTTTTTAAAATAAACTACTGTAACAGAATATGTTTGGAAGTTGTAAAAGTTTTTCCATTGAAAAAATCAGAATTTAAGAGGATCCAGTTACATGCTGTGGGCAGAAATCAGAGTCAGCAGAGCTTGCGAAAACAGATTTTTTTTTTAGCAAAAATTTGTTGCGGGTCACTGTGAATG
>PVKB01001349.1:306688-384188 GCA_004027205.1 Ctenodactylus gundi | reverse complement strand
TTTAAAGGTAGTAAAAGAATGGAGATGAAGAGAAAGAGCACCTATTATAATTTTAGAATTTGATATGGATTTTCTCTTGAGTACAAGTAGAGATTTTTTTATCTTTCTGTTCTTTCACGTACTTCTTCATTTTCCATTTATAATACTGAATAATAGTTGGATATCTGTACAAAACATCCTGACAATATCATACAACTTGTAAGGAAGACAATTGACATTTGGCATGTTGTGGTGCCAAAAAGGAAAATTTAAAAAGTACAAACTATTGTCCTAAACACCATGTGTTTATGAAAAAAAAGATTAATTTTATGTTACTTTGTTGACTATAAAAATGATTCCTGGTAAGGGACAGAATATTTTTTCAGGATCCAATAGCCTCATAGCTTATTAAGATGGCATTTTATTTTCAAGGACTCCTTGGTATTAATTAATCAATCAGTTTTAATGCTCTAAATATCCTAGGCTCTTGAACACAGGCTATTCTTTCATGACAGTCATTTCTCTCTCTCTCTCTCTCTCTCTCTCTCTCTCTCTCTCTCTCTCTCTTAACAATTTTCTTGCTAAAAGAAGCTAGAGCCATGTTAGGAGAAGAGCACAGAGAGGGTTCTTCCCTCTACCCTTGTTTACAAATGGGGTTGCCTGCTGGAAGAACCTATAATCATGGATGCAATTTGGTCATAGTCTCATGAAATGGAATCATGTTCAAGGTCTTACATAAATGATAGCATGGATCCAGTAGAGATGATTATTACTGAAAACATCATTTTAGCCTGAATCATCTTTCACAGAGTGCTAGTAAGAGAGAAAGTTAGTATTTTATCAAAGACGTATTTTAATAAAAGCTCCTCTGACATTGGAAATGCACACCACTTCAAATGTTGTTGCTCATTGCATTTTAAATCAAAATAATGTTGTTTGGTGGCTTTGTAATTTTTGTTTCTCCTAAGTTATGGTGCTCCAGGACACTTTTAACCATGGCTTAATTATTAAAATTGTAATTCTGGCCATATGAAGATAAGCTTTGAGAAGAATAAAAGACCCCAATGTTCTTCCCTTCTCCTCTGTTCTCTTCTCTTCTCATCTTTTCTCGTCTTTTCTTTCTAATAGTGATTTGTTTATAACTGTTTCTAGTCAATGATAGCAGGAAGCTAGGAAAAATGAAAGCTTTATTCTGCCTTTTTCTTGCGTAATGTATTAAAAGTATGTGTGCATTTTAAAAGCACGATGGTATCTTTGAGAACAATAGTAAGGCTAACATATTTGAAAGCACAGTGTAAAATGCCATCATTGTAAAAAAAATTATTAATGAAACCAAGATTCTACCTTGCAATAACAAATAGCTTCTCCTTAATTTTGTGATACTTTCAAGCTAAGTAAATGACAACTTTTCTAACTCAATTCATATGAAGCTTCCAATTTTCATGATTAGGTTTAAAATTCTCAGAAAAATTAAGCAACTAATTATTTCTCATTTTTTATAAGAGTTACGTGTGTGTGTCATCAGCAGCTATTTTGAGGCAGAGTTACTACCTAGTAACTTTTTCTTCGTGACAATTAACATATAGAAGCTGAAGTAAGAAACAGGTGGTAATTAACTTTTAAAAGTGTCCCTATGTGCTAGAGTTTCTTTTTCTAGAACCTTCCTCAACCTCTTGTTTGACAAATAAGATTAGATTTTTCTAGTCATAGCTATGTTTGTTAGTTGATATATTGCTGTACAATTAATAATATGTAAAAGCCCAACACTAGTTAGGAGGTTAATTTTTTGATATGAGAAAATAAGACTGTCCTCCAAATATATTTTCGATTTTTTGTTATTGAAATTTTACCAGATTTGGACTACTCATTAACTCTGTAAATGCAGAAAAAAACGCTTATGTGGTGTCAATATTAATATAGATGTCAAACCAACACTGGTCCCTAATATATGCAAAAGCAAGTATTTTCTACCTTGATACAGAAAAGCAGTCATGTGTGAGATTTAATATACATCCTAATCTGCCTTGTCATTGCTCTAGCTATGGGTGATGTGCTAATGTGCGTGCCGCCATTTTCTTTTTCTCTTCACACAATGGGATAGATACCCATGAGTGACAGTCAAAGTCTACTCTGTAATTATTTTGAGGACAGTTAGAATATGCAGCAGGAACACTGCAGGGTTACCTTTAGACTTTAAGTCTCTGACTTATTTAAACATCTAAGCAGCCTGTAATTAACAAAAACAAGCATCTTTCAAAGGTCCGTTCTTAAGAAGACTAAAAATTATTATTCCAGAAAAGCAAACTCTTCAGTGAATTTGTATATGTTTAAATGTAATAAGTACTAGCTCAGCTTTAGTCTCTGTTTTTCCCCTAGGCTTAACTGCATATTAACGGAATGTCACTTCCTATTCCGCTTAGGCTCATTCTACCCTCGTTTACTTGGTCCAGGTTAGTCTTACTATGATGACAAAGTTTAGTGAAATAAAAATGTGAAATGCACAGTCACACTTAATAATAGATTGCTTCATTTGTAACACAGGCTAATGTCTAAATTTAATATTGTTTTTTAATCTAAGAAATTTCTTTTTAAAAAAGTGTGATTTCTACCTCTCTTTCTTTCTTTCTTTCTTTCTTTTGAGACAGGGTCTTGCTCTGTAGCCCAGGCTTGTCCTGAAGTCACTGGTAGGGTATAGCCCAGGCTGGCCTTGGACTCAGGACAAGCTGCCTGCCTCAGCTTCCCGAGTGCAGCTTTATGTGGTGCTGGCAAATTGAACTCAGGGCCTTGCACCTGCAAGTCGAGTGCTTTAACCACTCTGCCATTACTCCAGTCCTAATCTAAGAAGTTTCTGAAAATTTATTGCCATATATTAACCTGGACTGCTATAATGTTTAACCATCAGGGTAAAAATATAATTTTATTTTCATAAAAGTATAATACCAAGCTATTAATTATTAGGATTCTATGACATATTGGGTGAAATTAATTTTATTCAGGTAGGACAGTTGGAAATCTATGTGTGAATGAAAATAGTTCTACAGTATTCTTGATATCTTGAACATATTCTTTAAATGTTATCTACAGAAGCTAAAGTAGCTTTAAATACTATCAGCCTGTAATGGAAATCGAAAACAGTGGTCAAATTTTGGGTGCAGGTATATGCTGGCAAATATTACATTAGAAACAGTCCCATTGGGAAAGGGGGAAAAACTATTTTTAAAATAAATGTATAAATTCACCTTCCTACTTAAGTTTCCTACAAGTGGCTCTTCTTTTCTGAGAGTTGTGATATAAAGGCTAAATTGTTACCTTATGTTTTCATTGGGTAGCTTTGTGACCACTGACAGTTATAATTTACAAAAATTACACTGATTATGGACATTAACATACTTGACGGCAGCTATTATTTTTATTTGAAATCCAAAGACTTTCAGTGGATACTGAAAATTAAAACCTTGTCTATAAATTCTGAGTGAGGTGGAGAATCAAGGCAATTGTTCAAAGACTTTAGGTTAAGGTGTCATGTTTTCTCCTCTGTGTAGAAAATTCAGATACAAGTAGTTATTTGGCCGAACTTTCTATGTATTTGGGGTTTTTAAAATATGTTCTTTGTTTATTAAAATTATTATCTATTTCCAGTAAGGTAGATTAGGTTTTGACTCTGAACTGACTCACTGAAGATAATAATAAAAGCAAATATTTGTCTTCAATTTGTTCAACTCATGTAATTCTTTAAATAACTCTGTGATTCAGGTATTACTATCATTTCTTTTACAGATGAGAAAACTGAGCCTTAGAAAGGTCAAGCCTATTTCCAGATTTACACAATCCCAGTGTCTTAATAGTGGAGCTGGCATTTAAGAAAGTGACTTCACAGTATGTGCTTTTGAGCATATCTCAGAAATTAACATTCTAGGAAAGAGCAATTTCAGATAGAACCTACAGGAAGACAGGCAGAATGAAAAGTAGAAAGAAAAGAACTTCCTTTATGATCTGCTACTATTTGGAGATGTGTGACATTATTCTCTTCTTCATTTTTCTCCTTCATCATTCTCTTTGGGGAAAGTTATGAAAAGTCAGAGTAGGTTCGCAAGAGGTATTTGATGTGAAGTCAGGTGTTAGTGAGCACAAATTCTACATCTTGAGCATCTTAGATAGAAATCGGATGAGCTTCTAGTATGTAGTTAAATGGAGATTCTGAGGGCATAATATTTGTGACATAGTAAGTAGACACATGAAATGTAGAAAGAGTTGATATTTTAATAATGATGTCTTTTTGAGCCTGCTGCTTATGCAGGGCTTTGTTTTAACATATGCTGATCTGATTGGATTCCCATGTGGGATTCTTCAAACAGAAATTATTGAAATCATTGATTGTAGTTTGACAATGAGAAGCACATTGATGAGATTTTACCTTTGTTCACAACACTTTTCAAGGAGAAAGATGCAGGGGCTAGGGGTTCACCATGCTGAGGTAAAATCAAACATATGACTTCCTGTTAGTGACCAATCATGCTGTGCTTGCTTCCATTTTCTGTGAAGATGATATGATCAGTGTGCCTAATTTTACCATGGGTGGAGAGTCAAATCTGTTATCTCAGCCTTGTACAATCTCTTTCCTTATAAAATAGCACAATCATAGTCAAATAGATATTATATAGTTCATATTTTTACTGTTTTAAATTGGTTACGATTCAACAAAGATTAAGCGACTTTATTGACATATCATTTGACAGGCCTCTAACCAAAAAAAAAAAAAAAAAGTATTTGCCTTTCAGTGTACAGTGTAAGAGGGAAAATGTGATGAACAGGATCAAGTGTTATCAGGAGGGGAAGAGGCAGGGTTATGGGAATACAAAAAATAGAGTTAACATATAGATCCAAAACAAAATTCAGAGGATGAGAGAGCCTTGAAATACAGGCAGAATTTCTCAAGACGAGAAGATGGAATGGCTAGGTAATGACAGTGCGGACAGAGTGAAACATGGCAAGAGTTAAGCTCTAAGTGTGGAAGGGTGTGATGAGGAGGTCAATAGTAGAGCAGTTGGGTTGAGGCAGAAGGTGTGGGCTAGAAATCAAGATGAGGACTTCGGAAAGGATCATCGATGAGCAAGAGTGATCGGGATAGCAGAACTCTATACTGGATAGCGCCCGTGTACCAGCACTATTTTCAATACTTTATGCATATAAGCTCTTCTGTCTCTCATATTAATGGCAAACAAGTGGCATTGTCATATTTCTTATTTTACAGAGGAGGAAACTGACAGTTCTTGGAGGCTAAATAATTTGCCTGGCAGTTACCCAGGTAGTAATTCTGGAGATTATACAGGCTGAGGGGGTTTGAGATCTTATTATTAAGGAAGATATCAGGCTAAACAGTAGCATAGTCATCCCTGGTTAGGAAACTTCTTTCCATTCTTTTTAATTTTAATTTTAATTTTTAATTTTAATTTCCTTCCCAAGATAAACCATGTGCTCATGATCAACTGATATTTTTCACTGTTCCCTATATTGCAGAAGCATCCTTCTTTTTCTTTTCTTCTTCTTCTTCTTCTTCTTCTTTCTTTTTCATTCCTCTTCTTCCTTGTTCTTCTCCCCCTCTACTCTTCTTCCACTTCCCTCTTCTTTTTCTTTTCTTCTCTGACTCATTTCATAGACTTTCTTCAAAGCTGCACCCTGTGCTGATGCGTGTGCCTCCTTGGTGATATCCTCTGGTACTTTCTGCATCACACAAACTATCATTCACTAATATTTTGAATTTTATTCTAGAATAGTAAATCATGTGTTCTAACCTGGCTTTTTGGCTCTCATTTTAGATTCCAATGCTTTAAAATATACTTCCTGCTCTTTCTCATGTAACTTCCATGCTGTCTGATTTATATAGACACTCCGGTGCTTACACACTAATGAGTTCTAGGTGAGATCTGATCAAGGGCATCTTGGACATGAAAATGCCACTTTTGCATATTTAGAAATATATGAGAACTAGTGAGTTAAAAACAAAATCTTTCCTGATTCGGTGCTGCCATTAGACACTAGGTATGAGATCAATGCAATATCCTATCAAATGATCCCTTTTATTATAAAGATAATATTATTTGGCTCTTTGTGTATGAGGAAAATATAAAATATCCAAAATAAGCGCAGAGACGTGGACCATACTAACCAAACCACTTACCCGGTCATTAATCCTCTGCTTCTTGTTTTTTGATTGAGCTAATTAGATTTTTCTAGCATGTTGTTCACATAGCCTTGATGATTAAATTAGATACTCCAAAAAGTAATCCATGGAAACATTTATTTCACACTAATGTGTATTAATTTGTGTTATGGAAAGCTTACAACTGAAGTATTTATTTGTCTTTATGTGGGCAGACAAAAAGGTCAGCTGGCTTGATATTAAGTGATTTCATTTCTTTTATTGTCTGGCTGTTGGCTCGTGTAAGACGAAACTAGCACATGAATGTAAAAGTCCTCAAAAGAGCAATCAGGGGTTTTGGCCAAAACTCACTCCTGGATGAGTAGAAATTAGTATCAAAGAGTGCACCAACAGATTGTTTTGACTGTCTCCAAGATGGTAAACAAACATTTGGCTGAATTCTGCCTTTTGATTATGACATAATAGAGCAATTTGAAAGAGACATTTGTATGAAGTGCTTTAATGGAAATCATGTAGCAAAATTATCAAGAGTAATGAATGAGCCTCAGACTGTATTTGTGTAGTGTAAAAAACAGTATTTTGTCAGGAAATAAACATGTGCTTATCATGGTAAACAATTGTTTCTCTAGCTTTCTGCATTAATAAAGAAAGCAAAATGACTACAAAATCCCATTTTCACTATATACTGTGAAGATAGTACATTTAGCATTTAACCAATTTAAATTGATTAAGACGGTCAAAGTATGGATCCAAGATCAACATAGATTCATGGGTCAAAATCACGTAATTATTCATCTCCATTAATCAAATTAGTTAAATAATTACCAAATCCCCACTTCAATTTGTGAATTTGAGACCTGAATTATGTTCATTTGTTTATATAGAGTTTTAAAAGTTTGATTCCTATGTTGTTAATAGGAATGAAAATAGCAGTAAATTATTTTAGAAATAATGGCCTTTTCCATTGATTGGTGTCTTTGTAGCCTCTCATATAAATATGTAAATATATGTGCATATGAATAAAAATAATTTTCAAATTTCAATGCACAAAAGCTTCTTCTGGGACCGTGCACTCTGCTTTGTAAATATTTATTTAACTTTCGTTTAAAGTATGCAATCTTTGTTTGATTTTGTATCAGGTTTGATTTGATGTGACATGCCAGCAACTTCTGAATGATCCTTTTTCTCATTATTTTATAATTTTTGCCAAAATATATGAGGTTTTTTCTGAGACATGGTGTTGGTCTGTAGTCCAGACTGGTTCTTAATTCACTATGTACTCCAGGCTGGCCCTGAACTCACACAACTCTCCTAGCTCAGCCTACTGAGTGCTGGGATTATAGGCTTAATCGAATTTAAGGCTTTGCACTTGCTAGGCCACTTGCACTCTAGCCGTTGTTCTATTCCACCAGCCCTATGAGTTGTACAATGAATGCTTATTCATACTTGCATACTAGAAAGCCTGGGAATGTTGTCCCAAATATTTGGATATATTTTTATAAATTAGTAATACATCAATAAATGGTAAATTACACATAAAGATCTAAGTTGTCTAATACTTTTTCTAGCAAAAAGTGTCTAAGGGCAGCGCCGAATCAGGAAAGTTCTTGTTTTCTAATACTTTTTCTTATGTCAAGAATTGCAATGAACTCTAAATGTGTCAACTTGTTGAATGCCATAATAGTTATATTAAGGTGATATTATTTCCATCTCTGCTTTCCTCATAGAAGATTGATACATGAATATTAAGTAATAAAAAGTAGGAAACAAGAAAATGGCAGAGCTTAGATTTTTATTCAAGATGATTTCTATATTTTGTTAGTAAGTATTATATTAATGAATTGGGACTAAAAAATGTTATTACTGAAAATGCAATTGACCTAAGTACACAAACTGGAGAAATTTAAAATTTACTTTCTTTTTCAGAAATATGAATCCATGTAAGAATATATTAGCTTAAGACAAAACTTTGGCAATAAGACTTTCAAATTATTAATTTAATAATGCAGTATTTATTCATAAGTGAAGTTTGGTTGTCGGTAAAACAATAAATCTCTGGTTCCAAATTTGAGAACCTGTTTAACTGTTATCATTGGTTCTCTTTTACTGTCATTTTCCTTCTTCTAATGTAAAGGAAGCTTCATTTTAAATCATGCAACATAATTCCCAGGATGGAGTAATTCAGTTACAGAAGCTTGCTACCTTTTAGGCTCCCAGGGGCAAAGTTTGCATTTCCACCCAGCCTTGCCTGAGCTCCGGAGGATGGATTACTGAGGTCTGCCTTGGTTGAGTAACAGCCAGTCAACCACAGAAGAATTTTTAAAGGGGCTGCGAGGCCTATGCCTTGCATTTTCTTTTTGGTACTGTTTTTTACTAGAATTAAAACAAGAAACTTTAGACAAGTTCTTTTGCTTAATATTTTATTTCAATTTGTTCAAACGAAGACAGGTTAGAAATGAATTGCAAAACAGCGCAGTTACAGATAGCTCTAGTGACTCCCCGCCTTCTCTTTCAGCAAAATACATGTTTAGTTTTGCTTTGTTCTGGTTTTGATATTCAGTAGAGTGTTTTTGAATCAGCTAAGCATTTTCTGAATTTTGAGAATTGTAGAATCTTACTTTGCACAATCTTCCTTCGGAGTGTAGACATATTACCTAGTCCTATGGAGTCATGCCTCTTTGAGTGACTGACTGTTCACTTATGTGGTGGCCTTGAGTATTAGCTATGTCAAACATAAACACTACTCTCACACGCTTATGTAAATTTGAGGAAAAACTCTGAGATTCTTATGTTTTATAGTAGAAGGCTTAAGTTTTCGATAGAAATGTTTTAGATAAATAACATTTATTTATATTTTAACAATATAAGTAATGTGAATGTCACAGCTGCATAATAAATTTGAGGGTCTATTTGTATGTCTGTAGATTTTTTGTACTGCTTTAAGTGTTGGGACTTTTCAGTCTCTGTAAAAGTGTACTGAACTCGTATAAGAAATACAAAGTTGTAGAGTAAGGACAAAAGATCACTCCACTATATGTGTACATAGGAAACAGAATATGAATCCCAGTTTTGTTCATAACTGGAGAAAATCATGCAATATCTCAGGGATTCTGTGTCCTTCTCTGTAAAGCGAAGATTGTGTTATAAATTATCTCTCATGTGTAAAATTCTCCGATTGGTAATATTTTACTTGAATATTGCAAGATTTAGCACATGTTAAATTTTCATATCATATTCTAAAGAAATGTATCTAAAGACCTTGCACCAGTGAACACTTGGATATTATGCAGGAATATTCATCATCACATCAATGTTTACTCTTCTAATATACAACCATGGACCCTTAAAACCGAAAATTAACTTTTCAATTTTGAAATGTATTTTTTAAGGGATTTTTGGGACTTGGTTACACAGGTGGTGATCTTCTACATTTGGTTGCTCTGGAGAAAATATTTAGAATCATTAAAAACATATCTAAAGTCTAGTGTTAGGTGGGCAGAGATCTGGTCCGACATTAACTGTTTTACTGTGAAAAGTGATTCTGTGACATAACAGTGAGAAATCCTGATAACCACAGTATCAATTCATGGTATGCATGCATGTCCCTGGTGTTGTGTGTGGGGTGGGAAGGTGTGGAGATTGAAAAGAAAGCAAAGAGTGGATTCATGCCAACAGATTTTACAGTTTTGAAGTAATTAGTAAGCTGTGCAGGTGTCTATTAAAACTAACTGACAATAAATCTTGGTTTCTCCTATGAATATTGCTTTGGTCTCTCAAGTTCTCTGCCTCAAGGGGCAAAGAAAATGACTCCAAGATTAATTACCACAATGTCTAATTCCCGGTAAGAAATGTAGCAGGGTGTTCTTTTTATTTGAATTTATTATTTGTGTTATTAATACAGCCACTAAAAAAAGATTCTGGTTTAATCATTTTGTGAGTCTACTGGTCAAGAATGATGTTTCTGGATGGGGGGAAGGCTTCCTCTTAGATTCTTACACAGATAATTCACTGGCTTGTCAGAAATTACTTATCCCAGGGAGTGCCTGCTGCATATTTCTCTGCTACAACATTTTGGGGTTGCCAAAGTTGTAAGAAGCTGCCCAGGCCCCATTGTCTCCTGCCTCCACAACAGATGAACTAATTGCAGGTAAACTTAGCCACCGAGTGACATTTTTCCCAGCTCCTCCATCTGCTCTTTTTTTGACACCCCTGCCATTAACTGTCATTTTCCTTTAAATATACGGCGAAACTGAAAGGCCAGCTCTACGTCACATCATTTCAGATTAGGGGCAGTTCCTTTGAGCGGAGGACTGTTTAGGTATCAGAAAGAAGTCCCTGACCTCTCTGGAACCACATTGCCGCCGGGCCTTAATTAGCACTGACTCTGGCCATTACTGAAGAGACCACAAAGGAGCACGCATCATTTTTCTGCTTAGGAAGTTAGTGTCTGACCTAATAACTTGTCCAAACTCGTAGGACACTGTAACCACACAATAACAATGAGCATTATTCGGCAGCTTCTGCCTCACGTGGAGCATAGAAGGAGAAGGAATTACGATTACTCTGGAGGAACATGTTGAATTGCTTCTGCCTGTTGTTAGTGGTGAAGTACTTATCCCCTTAAAAAAAAGATATAGGAGATATTTGGTTTACAGATTTTGTCAATGTGTGTACTTAAAGTTATTTTAAATCATTCCGTGCACATTTGTATATTTGTTGATTTTCTTAGTAGGAGAAGTTTTTTAAAGCAAAATAAACCAGTTTGACATTAAAAATCTCTTGATCTCAAATTGTAAACAGAATAATGTCTTCCATGAGAATGCACATCATATTAAAAAGATTTATTTTTTAAAAGCATATTGATTTGCTTTTGGCCTTATATAATTTCAACAGATAAAATTTGGGGGAGGTATTTTGGCTCCTATAAAAATTATTTCACTTTATCCTCTTCGAGGATCAGAAGGCCTAAGACGCAATTTTATTTAATTACCATATTTGGTACCCTCATTTAAAAGATCAATTGTCTAAAAGTACAAGTAAGAAAAATATATGTCCTTTAATTTTATTTTGTTCCTTTTTTTGTTTGCTTTCCTTTATTTTCTCATTGCTTTCTTTTTTACAAGAAAATATTTGAGTTAATACTAACAGTGTCATTATGGAAGAGACAATTACTAACTCAAATCAAAACACTAAGTAAGCGGGAAAATAGAGATAATACAAGTCTATTTTGATAATGAAAGCGCTTTCAAACTTACTGCTGAAGTAATTAACGCACTCCACTTGAAATTATTTCTCTTGAATAAGAAAACGTGACCTGTTGTCTAGTGGACCCTTCTCTTCTGAGTCATAGATCCAGACATCATGTTAAGTTTTTTATTTTAATGGGATTCTATCCTCCATTATGATGATATCTCTGTCACTTTTATTAAAAACACAGCAATTTCATAGGTTCATCATTCTATTGTAAATACGTGCTTGGAAATGTATTTGGCATGGAAAAAGGCCAACTTAAATATCTTCTATTAATAATTAATAATACATTAATACATTAATTAATGATACATTAATAATTTTAAGTCAAAACTTCTTTTACACCACCATTGCTGAAAGGTTAGAACTTTCTGTCATGACATAAGATAAAGGTGCTTTCAAATATTTAGCTGATAATATATAAGGTGAGTCTTATAAGGCAGGTTTTGTCTTCAGTTTTTGGAAAAGAATACTATATCCTTCTCATGTAAGAAGAAGTTTACACACACACAATTGAGAAAAATATGCATTAGAAAGTTCTCTTTTATATACTGCCCCAGGTTTTCTCTACTGTGTTGCATGGTATTCCCCTCTCTTATTCCAAAGTTGACCCTTAGGGCACATCAACAGTAATACAGTTAATGCAATAACTGTAACTTTTTAAAGTGCTCTAAATGATAAACCAAACTGGGAAAAGGGTTTATACAAACCGTAATTATTTCCTTTCTTCAGTTCTAACACTCCCCATTTTCAAAAACAAATTTCTACTTTAACCTCAGTACAAAAACATCTTCTCAAAAGGATTAATTTTTGATTCGTAGTTTTATTTAAACATGTTTTGTAAGTATGCTGTGTGTGATTATGTAACTAGCTAAAATATACAAAAATTCTTCTGATCTAATTAAATGGAAAGAGAGGGAGAAATCTGCCGGCCTGTCCTTCTGCTTCCCAGTGGACAAATCAAGCCATCCCCCAACTGAAGGCCATCTCAGTGCACATTTCCACAATCACGTTGTCCCTGGCTCAGCTGTCAGCCTGCCAGGAGAGATCCAAGTATGATGTAGCGTCCTCCAGCAGAAATCACCTAAGCAGTCTCTTCAAGTCCTCAGAGAAACGGCAGACAAGATGCAAACCCAGCTGGTCCCTTCCTCCTCTTCTGTAACGGTATCTGATAATAGAAGAGCCAACGATTAAGTAAAGTCAGTGAAAGTCTGAGTTTGGAGAGTAAAGGCTTCCTTGTATTTGCCAAAATAGAGGAAAATTATTAGGGCAGGCTTTGGGAGGAACAGCTATGATTATTTTAAGTTTCTTGATCTACATTACAAAAACGATTCAAGTGTTGACATGAAATGCCAATCAATGATTTTCTAAGTTCTCCCAGGCGATTTTCACTTTGCTTGCTTTGTCAAAGACTTACTGTTCCATTACTACAGAATACACGCTGAGACCTATTCTAAGTACCTTTGCGGAAACTGAGAGAGTCAAATCCTTCATCACAAATATTGAAATCTTTAGAAAAATCGATGTCCAAAGAATTAGATTATGGAAGGAAGGCCAAAGGTCCTGGAGTTTTACGTGAGAGCCCGAAGCAGGAAGGAAATATTGATTTATCAAACAGATATTTGGGGGTGATTGATGATTGCCAAAGGATGACAGTCTGAATTTTAAAGTACAGGCAAGTCAAGTAAGCTCGTCAACTGACTATAGTGGGCACAGCTTACATTTGAAAATAATGAAAATAGTTTTCAATGATAGAAATTTTATAAAACTCATAA
The DNA here is from genome assembly GCA_004027205.1 of Ctenodactylus gundi. Lineage (NCBI taxonomy): Eukaryota > Metazoa > Chordata > Mammalia > Rodentia > Ctenodactylidae > Ctenodactylus > Ctenodactylus gundi. Next base: position 371,024 of record PVKB01001349.1, on the reverse strand, counting down.
CAATGTAGCTTACATAAGACAGCCATTACATTGTGTTATAATTATATCACTTAGAATATAGATGACACAACTGATCTCTCTCTCTCTCTCACATATACTACATATATGTATATATATATATGTATACCTCATATGTATACACAAACATGCACACACACGTACATACACAAATATATCCCCCATATGTACACACACACAAACTAATTCTGTACATGAATTGGGGCTTAGGACACAGTGATGTTGCTAGGATACTACATAGTACAACTCCAAGAGAGTTCATTTTCTAAAAATATTCCCTAGTACAAAAATAAAACAGATTGTTTTGGGCCCATTGCTACAAAAATAAAACAGATTGTTTTGGGCCCATTGCTACAGACATACAATGTGTGTGAGGGCTTTCAAATGCATGCTAGGGTTTACGCTGAGTTCTCACTTCCTGCGATCCTCTCTTTCTTTTGGGCTTTAGGGCAATAAAAAGGAGCCATAACCTGGTGATACAAATCTCCTGTAACACTTCATGGGCTGAGTACTGCCTGGAAGTGTGAGAACCCATAGTACTTGTCTAACCTGAGTACCCTTGTAAACCAGACCTCTGGGTAGGCCTGAAAACTTACAAGTGTTTGATTTCTAATTTGTAACTTGGAAAAAAAAAAGAAGAAAGAGTTATTGCCACTTCTCCTGATAATGTTTGTGTCACTGAGGAAAGGAAGGACAGACTGTTTTACTACACTTGAAACACTATAAAAAGAGATATTTTTCCCCATTTCCATCTTTTTTATATGACTGCCTGTATGGGTTCATTCAATGATTTTGAATAAAGGTTAAAATTTCCCAGATATGGTCAGTTTCTGACTGTGTCTTCATGATATTGTAAAGAAAGATTGTGTCTTCTTTAATTTAAAGTGGCCATATCTGGGACTGTTTCTCGGGTGGTGGCCAGACACTACAGTGACCACAGCCTTTGTGCTGCTTACACAGGCACCAGGAGGCCAGCCCGGCCCACCATTTTTCTATATTTAATATATCTCTGTCTTCTGAACATGACTTGTTTTAGAAGCAGTTTCAGAGGTTTTTCAATTTGCTCAGCTCTGTAAATTGGAAACTCACTGGGTTGAACCTCAGTATCTGAATTTGAAAATGACTTTTTTCTGGAGACAGTGTTATGATTTCTTTGGAATATAGTTGATCTGTCTGATAAGTAGAGATTTTTCAGAAAATAACTGATGAACCTAAAAAGAAATTTAATTGACGTATATCATAAGATTCGGTCATAAACAATCCATGGTCCAGAAATATAGAATAGCCCTAAAGTTCCTTTTCTACATTTGGGCTTCTGGAGTGGTTTTTCCATAATATCATGGAATGAAGCTGGTAGAAGAACAATTCTCATTGTGTTATCATAAATAATTTTAGTGTTTGTTATTGTCCATGAGTAATATGTTTTCTCCAAAATACAGATTTGTTGCAAGAAACGTTTACTTTTAAGCAATATGTAGTCACCCTCTTTATTTATTTTAATTAACGTGTTCTGCTGAACAAGGTATAGAATTGATAGCTGCTATTGATTCTATGTAGCATTACCTAATCTTCACTAAATATAGAAAGCTTCTCAGATTCAGAAAGGTGGCAGAAAATGTGTACTAATGATGCTGCTGGGAATTCAAGCTCGATACTGTGGTCAGAATAAAAGTGATGTAACTAGAAGAGGTATTTTATTATGAGCCTGTCAGTTTTACTAAATGTTTGACCTGCTGTAATTTGTGGAGTTTGGGGTGTGTGTGTGTGTGTGTGTGTGTGTGTGTGTGTGTGCGTGTATGCATGATCGTGCATGCGTATATGTGCAGTGTGCGTGATATTGGTATATTTCGTGGACTTTTTATATTCCAGTCATATTAAATGATATATTTCTATTAAAGATAATGTGCTTCCTTTTAAAAAAAATAAGAAGCTCGTATTGAAGCTTAAAAACTTCACAGTTAAAAAAAGAATATAGCATCATAGAAGAGGAAGAAAATTGCATTAGAAATTCAGTACAGAGGACCTGTACATGAAATCATTACTAAAACAGATATAAACGTGACCTTCACTGTAGTTCAGTAATTATCCCAGTCCACACTGGGGTGTCTGTATCATGATTTTCCTTTTTTTCTCTTTGTTTTCATTTTTATCCAAGTACTTCACTGGTGAGTAATTGCTAAAGGGAACCCATTATGCAAGACGAGCATTCAGTTTGTGAGTGAATTTGCTTGTAGCTATTGCCACGTTTGAACCCCTCTAATGTATGTAAATTAAAAACTCTGGTATTCGGAATTGCTCCTGTTTGAAATAAAAACAGAATCTGATCATTACAATCTGCAAGCCAGGTATTATCACTGGACTAGTGAGCCGCTGATGATAAATTGTACCGAATAGCTTGTGGATAGAATATTTTATCTGAGTTCGCTATCACACAGCACTGCATAAAATAAGAATGATTCATCAAGCATGAGAGCTGCTGGTTTATGAAATTCATTGCTCACGGCAAGTGTATTTTTTAAAATTCAAAAGACAAAGCAACTCACAAGGGTTATTTAGTAATCAGTGTGAATTACTTCTAGGTATCAACCTTAGTGGAAAGGAATTAAAAATACATTTGCTGTACAGGAAGCGTTATTGCAATAGGGGATATAATTCGACTACTTCCCATCTAAGAGCCTTATTTTGACTACATTTGATTTGGATGTCACCTCATTTTTTAAAAAAAAATCAAAATTACATAATCCATCGTAATGGAATTGTACGTTGACTAGGACGGACGGTGTCGCGCTTACAACAATGCATCTGTATCATCCACTGTCTTACACGCTCAGCCTGAAGAGGTGATTTTGTTTATTCAAAAAGACATGTAAAGAGGAGAGACACGGTATAAAGTCATCTTTCTTTCATATTTACAATAAGAATGTTTCATTTCTTCTTGTGTATTGATGTCCCAAGGCAATGTTCCAAATGAAAAGATAATAACTTATGAAGAAGTGTCAAAAACTAATTAAGTTTTGTAACTTGTTTTTCCCTCGCACAGGGTATATTTTTCATCACACTGTCCAGTCGCATGCTGAGATTCTTGCTAACATTATCACATGCCAGTCACACCAAGTCTCAGTGGTGCCTCTCCTTCTGTCATTATTTTCAGCATCAATTAATTTTCTTCTGACCTCGCCTTTAGAGAATGTAGCTGAGAATTATCAGCACACGCTTTGCAGTCTATTTTGAAGGCATTAGGCCACTGTGTGCATTCAGAAATGGAGTCAGCCAAACATTATATTTTCTCACCTGCAGGGTTGCCTAGTAACCTGAATTAAGGATTTTCACCAAGCCTTCAAGACAAATAAACACGACTGGAAGGCAGGTTGATCCAGGTGGGAGAGGCAGACCTATTGATAGAGAGCAGGATTTTGAATGAGCCAATAGAAGACAAAAATCTTAACATTCATTGTGGGAAACATTTTCCATGACTAAACAAATCTGTTTCACTAGGCTATGAGAACACTCAAGAACCAGGCTCTCTTTCACATATTTTCAGGTGCTCGTTAGGCTGTGTTTGGAATCTTCCTTTTACCTATCTCTCTCTTTCATGCCCACAATGTGCAATTTTTACTTCGTCAATGAAGTATTGATTATTTTGTGAAAATATTAAAATGCCACATAGAGATGCTTCCTCACCAGTGCGTGAATGCAGGTCCAAAGCCCAACTTCTTGCTTCTGTACACTGCTCAGATGCACGTGCCATCTCTGCCTTCCGCATCCAATCAGGTTTCACCTGATCACTGTCAGAAGGGAAATTCTTAGCGTGGCATGTTGCTTTTGAAAAAGAGTGTGTTATACAGAGATGGGGTGAGTCTTTGTAACACTGTTTTGTTCTTGACACGTTGGATTCTCCAGATAGACCGTGTGTGTGTGTGTGTGTGTGTGTGTGTGTGTGTGTGTGCACGCGCGCACGCGCACACATGCTATGGAAAGAGTCTTGGGTGTAGAGAGAAGGGCAGTTTCTCCTGAAAGGTACAAAGCGAAAGAGTTGCACAATTAGGGTGTTGGCACATCCTGACAGTCTTCTGCAAATGATGGTGTCAGGCCACAAAGGGGCGGAGGGTGGCAGAAGTGACATTCACCCTAGCAAGATGGAAATAAACGCCCTGTTTGATAAGAGAAAACAGACAATTTATGTCCACCCTGAAGAGTTACCAGCTAGTGTGCCATTCCTATGGGTCAAGTGCTGCATTTGCATTTTGATGGGATGTTATCAAGTAATTAATGCACCAGTCAGGATTTATTACCTCAGGAGCGAACTGAAAGGTTCATTACAAAATCGGTTTCACTTGAAGATAGGCATTTCCTCAGAGTTAGCTTTTGACATGTTGTTCCTCGCTCTCCCTGCCCGTGGCAGCCATGGTAGAAGGCCAGTGAGGTGAAATTCATTGCTTAATAAGGGCATTCACTTTGGGTATTCTTGTGATAATAAATGTATACATCAAGGCCGCACTGCCTTGTCAGTTTAATTGCTTCTTGTGCTCCTTAACAAGCCAATCTTAATCAGTCTGGACCACGTTATGAATAATTTAGGGATCAGCAGACTTCACGCTTAATAAGATGTACTAGATTATAAAACTTAAGTGCACTGTTTATAGAAAGCATGCAAAACACTTTAAGTTTTTATTAGCAGCAAGGAAAAAACAAGCAGTGAGTTATTCTAACATTTGCAGTTTGCGAGCAACAGCTGTGTTTCTTAATGTTGTAACCCCCTCCACTTTTGTTGAAGGCCACAGTTCGGCCTCTCGAGCCTTCTAAGCCTTGGTGAGACATAATGGGAAATTTGAGCAGGCTATGAGATTAAAGCTTCCAATCGATGGCCAACCAGCAATTGTCATTTTAGAAAACATTCTTTTATCTTTTTAAATGCAAAACAGACCTTATTTGAAAACAGTTTCCGATGGCCAAAATTACCTTTTTGTCATTGTTGCTCTGGAGCACACATGAATTTTTAACTTAATTGACTGGAGAGAATGGACAGTGAGCCCTCTAAGTTTTCTTTAAAAAGAAAAGGAAACAAAAAAAAAATAGAGAGATGTCTCATTTCCCTCACAGCGCGTTTGTCATTTAGGACTGACTCTATATCATGCTTATGCAGGATGTAGTTTATTGTTCAAATACAACACAAAGGGTTAGCCTGAAAAAAGAGAGGCAGGAATGTTTAAAATGAGAAGAATGAGCAAATCTTCATAAGGTTATTAAGATTTCTGCATTTAATAAATATTGTTTGATTTAAAGGGACCATTTAACCTTATTGTTTTCAAAGAACTCTTTGTCCTCCAGTTTACCTCAGCGTTTGCGGGCTATAAGTCGTCCGCAGAGCAATGCATCATTCAGTTTATGACATCTAATAAAGGCCTATTGCGAGCATTAGAACCAGGTGTACACCATTTCTTTTCTGCTTCCAGCCTATTGTTTTCTTCTACCCGAAACAGAAGGAATTCCATTTGGGCCAGCTTCACTTTTATCACTTTTATTTAAATCAAGACACATTCTAATAACCATGTCCTTTCATTTGGCATTACTACAAATAATAAAACGTATGTGTGCGTGGAAGTGTGCCCGTATCGATTGCACAAGGACCAGCATGTTTATAGACGTTGAAAAAAAAAATAATGCGTTTTTTAGTCATTTGCCGAGGTATTAAAAGGAGGCCATTGTTGGAAATGAATTTATGAGTCAAAAATATGCGTGGCAGTAAATGAAAAACAACTTCAAACCTATTTCGCAACCTATAGCTGGACCATCATACGCCTTTGTTCTTGCGCAGGTTAATAGAGATTGAGGAGATGGGCAGAGGAAAAGCAGTGCAATTTTCTGCTATTTAAGCTTGGCGAAATGGCACTCTTCAGGAAGCAGGGAAAAGTATGAAAGCGTAATAGCCATTTTAAAAGTAGAAGTCCATATAGCTGCTTGAGGGATTCTCACATTTAGGCATGCATAGAATCGCCAATGAGATAATCAGCGTCGTGAAATTGAAACCTGTCTGCTGCCTGCTGCTGTTCTTCCGTCTTTCAGAGGAGTGATTTGTAACACTCATCTTCTTCAGGCAAGGCAGGCTTCACGATTATCCAGAACTGTCAATAGTAATTGCCAAAGTATTTTATTACCTACAGAAAATCAAAGGAATTTTATAACCAACAGTTATCAAGTTTCAATACACGGTATAAAGAGAGCAATTTGAGTTGGAATACAATCGTGTTTGGCTTGCTTTAATGTTCTTGAGACAATTCCTGTGCAACCAACTACAACATTCACTGTATTTAAGCTAGAGGCAAGAATACGCATATGCACTTGTAGCACAGAAAAATTACATAATGCCTACAAGCTTCTGCAGGCAAGTGGTTTTTAATTGCCATACAAACTCTGCCTTAGCTAATTACTTCTGAAAAGAAAGAAGGTTTTGTGAAACTCAGGAAGACATTTGAAGTTCTGCCATTACAGAAATGTGGTTTAACTAGGGCATTCTCTGTATGATACGGTACAAAATGTGCCTTCGAGTCTGAAAATATGACTTGACAAACTTTGGAATTAAACCGAATTACAGAGTGCATGACTGCATGTCCACAGAGGGCCCTTGAAGGATGTTGGATTCAAGATTATCAGCTTTAGGCTTCAGAATTATTTTACACCATAGTGACAGTAACTTTCAAGTTGTTATTTCTTTTCTGAGAGTCAATAATTTTTTTCGAAAGAAATATAAGAACGAGAACAAATTCCCCAAACCTGCTCCTGCATTAACACTGGAACTCAAATGTTCTTATTATGCAAGAAGAAATAATAAGAAATTCTTTATATCTTCTAGAAATTATTTGGATTTGAAGTTACAGTCCACAAAGAAAGGCCAAAGAAGACCTTTGTATTCTTTTGTGGCTCTGAGACTGAAAGTGTGATATTTTCTATGATAGCACATTTCTTCACTAATTTCTGTCAGCATATTTGAGTTGTCGACCAACAGTAAGCAATGTGCACTTAACTGTAAAGGGCATTTAACTGTAAAGGCACAAATTATTTTAAAATATTTATGAGCAGGAGAAATGCTTTTGCTTGGAACTGAAGAATAAACCTAGATTTTTCTTTTGAAAGAATGTGAATCACTACAGTTTTGGGGAGGGGAGATGAAGTACACAGCATTTTTTTTTCATGTTTCAATGTTAATATCAAACATTCTTTGATGATGAAGTGGCCAAGACTTTAAAGTTTATTCTTGGGAAATCCATCTTTGTAATTAAGATAACAACATGTCTTTGAAAACATTTATTTAAACTCATTCTTCCTAATTGACTCTGATGAGGTCTTTTTGGGGTGACAATGTGGATCAGAGGTCAGAGGTAACTTCCAAGAGTAGTGCAGAACAGATCAGTGACAGTAACCAACATGTTTGGTGGATGTCTCTCCTTAGCTTCACTTATTCTAATACAGTGTAAAGAAGCTCTAGTGAACGCATACTAATTTCTAGTCTCTTTACTTTCAGAAACCTTTGATTCAATAGAAGCCACAAATTTCAGAATGCCAAGCCAATTTAAAGAGGGAAAATAAACAAAGATCATATAAATATGCACTCAATATCACTAGAATTATCTCCATCCCATTATATTTCATTCAATTTTATGGAAAACCTCATTGTGACAATGTACCTGTACAAAGATGTTCAATCATTTGGATAAAGAAGTATTTGATGATGTGCATTTTATATTTGTTTCCTATTTATGTAAAATCAATTGACATCAGATTTAAAAATACTTCAGTTGTAGCATTGGATCATAATTTAGCCTTAACCTTTTTTAACATTAGTTCCAGTAGTTTTTTAAGTGTCTCAGAAAATACCTAAAGACGAGACAAGAAAACAAAAGTTTCCCTTGAACTTTTCTGAATGCCTGTTCTCTCCATAATAAAATATTATTTCATGGGAGGAAAAGCTGTAGCTGTGTACATTCATGATTGATTTAACATTAGGTAATTTGGAAAGTTATGAAATTATTGAAAATATAGAGTGCAGCCTTTTCAGTGTGGGCGGAATGCCGGATAATGTCTAAAACTCAGTTTTTAAATATCAGTCATAATTTTAATTTGAAAGTTAAAAACTGTATGTGACAATATATATTTAGTGGCTTTAACATTTCTAATAATAGAGGAATTTGAATAGCTAAGTGTTCACTGAATATTTTCAAAAAAGGAGGCCTAAACTATTAAAGAATCAAAATTACTGTGAATACCAGGAGTACCATGAATACCAGGAGAAAAACACTTCCATTTAAAAACAAACTTTCCTTCTTGATTCAATAGGCAAATCTGTATCTTTTTAAAAAAATGGAGTTTTTATTGGCTTTTTGAGCATATGCCTTTCAAAATGAATCCTGAACTTTCAGAACTTGCCCTGGCCTGGTAAAAGCTCCCTGTCAGTGTGGAAACTTCTCCCAGCATAGTATATTAACATGGGAGAGAGAAATTAATTAATTATGTTTGTTGATCTGGAGTTACCTTTAAATATTTATTTATTTAACCAGTCCACTGGAAGGTTTAAAGTCGGATTAAGTGAGGCGAGAGGTCACTGGGAAATTCCACAGCTGTGTTTGGGGAGAACGGTCTGCTCCCCGCACGCCTAGCATGAGCCCCGGAAGGTGAACTGTTGCTGTGTTTTGCACTCACCCGGTCAGATCGAAGCCCAGCTCAATAGCATTAAAGTAGCCCCCATTTGAGAGATTTGTCTTACAAAACCCTGAAAACTGCTCTGAACATGCATACATTGATTTTGTTGCTGGAATCTCCTGAGCTTTGATGAAAAGGCAGCCTCCACATGCAGGTAAAAGGGGTTTACCTCTTCAATATTAAAAAGAGAAGATTAAGGATTTCTGTTCTACTAAGGCTGAACTAATCGGTGGCATGCAAGGGTAAGAAAGTAGGCCTTGTGCCTAGCACTGCCTCATTTTCTGTGGTGGAAGAAGAAGTTCAAAATCCCTCACATGACCGTCACTGTAGCTTCCTCTTACTCCGTTTTGCACAGTTCAATCAAATGGCATATGGCACATGACCAAACTTGTTACCCATATTTTACAGACGATAGTTCCTAACTATTAAGGGATGTTAACTTTAGTTATAATGTTGGCAATGAGAATGTTGCAAAGGATAAAGAGAAAAAAAAAAGTAACATCTAAATGAAATCAGGTCACAGAGGCCTACCCAATTTAGAATTCACTCAAGATATGTAGCTATTCTGTATTTTTGATACGAAGCTTGAGGCTATTACACTTACTTCCACTGAGGTAGAAAAACATGGTTTTCATACATTTCTGGCCTTTTTATTTTCTACAGAACAAAAATTATCATTTGAACTCAGCGGTGACTACTTGGCATTTGTTCTTGGTATGCACAACACTTACATTTTTATTCTTAGCCAAAGATTACATGCAACTTTACTTTTAAATATATATATATATAAGTGTCAGAGGATTATAGTATCCTTAGATAGTTTACACACATCATTTCTCAGCAGGGAATTCCAGGATGAAATGAATGCACCTCTCCTACAAGAAGACCAATTTTACACCCTGTAGCACTAATTCCTGTAATTATTTGTGTCCATCTTAGCCATGATTTGAGTAAAGTGATATGAAACCTTTCTGAAATTATGGTGTAAGTAAGCCTTTAGGGGGAGAAAGGTTTAAATAAACTAGCCATGCTGTGAGATTTCATATACTGTTAGACATCTGAAAATGTAACAAATTTATCTAGAATCAAGTCTTATCAGCCACGTCTTTGATCTATTGTAAAAAGAATACAATAATGATCCTGAAACAACCCTACCGAGGCAGGTCAAACCAGATAAGAGAATTTCAGAAATTAGATGACATTCATTCCCCATCCTTTAAAGGAATCACTTGGTTTGTCTTTTAGGCATGTGCTGCCTGCGCTTTCTCATGACTCACTCAGTCTGGCTCAACATCTCCAAGCGGATCTCCCTTTCCATCTCTATTACATTATAACATCCCATTCAAGTAACACGAAGTGTGATCATCCAAAAGACAAGATTCCTAGTTCCAAGCCATTTAGCGTCTTATGTCATTGAGAGGATAATGAGTGAAAGCAGGGAAAGGATGAGGTGGCCACGTGAAATTCTCGAGATCTGACCAGTGAGAGGAGGATCTAGAATCAGTATGATTGTCCCTGAGGTAGTCAATGCCGTCTAAAGCCTGCTGTGAGAATGGTCGGTTCAGTTTTGGTTGTAGATAAAATTGCATTGATGACATGGAGAGAAATCTCAGCAAACATTTTTTAAGAGGTGTAAAGCAGGCTGAGGTGATGATAATTTGCTTTATGGGACAGAACAAATATTTGAGTTAGGTCCACCAAACAGGTATTTTTAGTTAGCACCATACTTTTTATGGCATAATTGGTACTTTGTAGCTTTCAAGAGATTGAAAGAATTCAACTTTTAATTATGTTTGTTATACGGATTTATAGTTGGAATCTTAAAATACTTTGTTTCTGTAGTCATCTCCAAATGCCCCAGACTTCTTAAAGAGAGTCTATGTACTGGAGTAAAAGCCAAATCTTTAAAAAAAAAAAAATCCTTGCCAGGCAATCCGTAAGGATGCCTTTTTCACCTCTTTGATGTGATAAGGAAGTGTTAAATCAAAGTGAATCCCCTACTGGAGGCACCTAGGGACCGAATAGTGCTTAAGCCAATTGTTACTACTCCTGAGTGTTTAGACAGGGAACCACACATCTCTCTCTGCTGATCAGAGTGGCCATGACAGGCATCCCGTGCCACCTGCTGTCACTTAATTAGTATCATCATCCGATTCCAGTTGGAGGCATCACAGACTTTTAGTAAATATCATTGCTATACTATAGTTTGAATTATTGTACACCAGCACTATGTAATTTTAAAAAAAAGTCAGCCCGTTCCAAATTTCCTTTACAAATTCAGAGCAAATCCAAGACACAAGTGGTATAGCATAACCACCATAAACTCAGTGCGCACGCGCACACACACACACACACACACACACACACACACACACACACACATGCACACAGACAAAACTGAAGGTTAATCTTTGGAGTTACAAAGAAGCAACTTATGAGAGAATGACGATTAGCAATCAATAGAAAGGTGATTAAAAGCAGATCTTTACAAGCAGACTTAGATGTGTTCTTTGGTGTCTCTTACTATGAATTAGATGTCTGTAGATGAGTAGGGGGTGCCTTTTGGGATAGCTTCTTTTTCACACAGCTCTGCATTGAAGAGAATGTGAAGAGGAAACCAATGGGTTGTCACAATGTAGGGACATTGTCACCTTTAGACCAAAAAGCAATCACTTTTAATTCCTAAAAAAGGGTAACGCTGCCACACATATTGCAGTCGGGCTTTCGGGTACAGCTCTGCTGAGATATCGTTCCCCGTGGGCATTGTTCACCTTGCTTCTCTGACAGAAGATTAGCAACTGTAAAAGGTTCATGGTAAATGCCCTCCCTCGAGTTCAGAGCTCCCCTTCAGCGGCATTAAAGACCTCAAAGATGTAAATAGTTCTGCTTTTGAAATATATGGATAAATCTTCTCTCTGTATTTGTTTTTTTATTCATTCATATTATGTAATAATTGAATTTGACATTTCAGAAAACCTTTATAAAATAATGACTAATAACTGACACTTTTTAAAAAATACAGCAGAGATCTATGTGGTTTTCTTGTAATTCTATAGAAAAAATAGTCTTAAATACAAATACACTACATTTTCATTTGGAAATATAAATATTGCCTTTAAAACTTCTGTAAATTATTTTTAGCTGCCATGGATTATCACATAACCAGTATATGCAAGATGCTGATCTTATCAGTCAATGCAATTCAGTAGAGCTTCTTTTACTAGTCAGTTATTCAAAGGTTTCATTTGTTTACACAATTTTATAATATGCCATACCTAAACCATTTGCTTTGAAAAATAGCCCCACAAAAGGCATATTTTTCCTAATATAAACCCAATAAGTGTACAAACATTTTCCTTGAATAGTAGTAAAAAGAAAAAAAAATAGGAAAGTGTAAGGTTGACTTACCTCTTTCTATTTCTTTTAATTCTCTTTAAATTTCTTTCCTTTCTTTGTGTTGTTTTGCGCATTCCTACATCTTGCAGTGTTGTACACTGTGAAGACCTAGTAAGCGAGTTAAAGGCTGATGACGCTAACGAATCCCAGCGCAAATGACTGAATCGATAGGAAACCAGCCACTGCTGTTTAAGTGTATCGATAAATGTGCCTTTATTTTCTCTTGAATGGATAAGTGTCGCAGTTAAGAGTCCTATGGATCTCTTAATTGAAAGTTAATTTTAAATCAATAAAGTGAGTCATTTAAATATTGATTGCCCCTTTCTACACGAATTGTTAGCTGATTTTTTTTGCAACAACTTTGTTTAAATGCAATCAATAGCCCACAATCAGTATATTCTATGAAAAAATTGACAGATGTTCCCAAAATGCCTGGTAGGCATATTCTTATCTGTTTACATATGCAGCTAAGATGTTTCAGTCTTTTTCATGTGTCTGAAGATGATTAGAGGTCCAGGAATATGTCTCATTCGTGTGTGCACACACACATACAGAGGCACATGCACATACACACACGCACACACACACGCACGCAGCACAGTACCTTATTTTTCTTAAATATCACAATTACTGTTTTTCTATTGCATTTGGCCTCTTATCTAGTATGCTATAATCTTTCATTTACATCTCCAAAGGTTGAAATGAAAAGACCATCTGGATGTCATATCCATATCACTCAAGCACTTCTGTGATTGCAATTTGAACAAGAGAGCTGTGTTATACAGCCATAAAATTTTAAAGACATTTGGAGATATAGTCTTTGGTACTTTTATTTTATAGTACATTTGCAGCGTTGAATGAAGAACAATTGCCTTCTAATGAAGTGAAGCATTTTGCCTGTGTGAACGTGTTTATCAAGTACAAGGTTACCAAGTGCTTTTCATTCACAGAGCTTTCCTTAGATACCATCTCTTTAGCACAACAGCAAGTAGTCACGCTTTCTCCTGTTCCAGTTTGACAAAGAGAGCAGCCAAGTTAAAAGAATACAAATTGTGCTACATGAAATTCATCTTGATTAACCTAACAAAGTAAACTAAGGTACTTGTAGCTTTCAACGCATTCGCATATTTGAACATAAGTTGAACGTGGCTTTCTAGAACCTTTTAGTATCTCCCAGAGAAGTATTCCAAAAACTATACAGGCAACAGCAGGTGCCCTCCCCACAAAAGGGTTAATTTTTTTTTTTTGAGCAGTATTCATTTTGAATGACTAATATTTTTATTAAGTCACTAATTGAAGGTGCAAGGTTTCATTTCTTTTCTCTCTCTCTGAAATATGCAGCATGAAAATAGTATGAGCAAATGCTAGGTTCTATCAGGAAAGAATGAAATTAGTAATTAAAAATACAATGTATATACATTAGCATTTCACAATGGCTCTATCGGTGTGTTTAGTGGTCAGCAGTACTATGAAATTGCACTAATTTAACGTAGGGTCTTATATTGACTTATTTGACAAAAAGTTAAATATACGATGTTGTTATATCTTTGTTTAGAAGGCCTAGTCAAAATGAAAATCATATTGATATTTGTAATACAAATGATAATGTTAAAATCATGGTTTTTCGTCCCCTCTTCATTTTTTGAAGACTGACCAGTACAAATCTCAAGTGCAAATCCTTGAGGATAGCCAAGCTGAGAGGCCAAGCTATGAAACCCGTGCCGCTCTAACATTTGCTATTTATATAAGCCCTTTCAACTGTCCTGCTAATTCAGTCTTCTGTGCGATTCCATTATTGTCTTCAGACACAACATCTCAGACCTCACTCGATTCTGCTTCCAGTGCCAGGAAAGCTACGTCAAGGAGAAGCTTTAAAGAGACAGTGGCTATCATTAGTTCATATGCATACAAGTCCATCCTGGGAAGATGCTATGGCTGGGATCGGCCTTAAGATGTGACTGATAGATCTTATTTGTCTGATAGAGCTGGCCAGGGAAATAGAGCTACAGCTGGTTACTTCATTAGATCCTCTCATTGATTGAACCCTGCTGAAGTGATGCAGCAGGCTCCTCAGATAACTGCTGGTAATAGAACAAAATGAATTCTTATCACAGAGATTGGAAAGGCCATTAACCCTGGCCTCCAATGCTTTTCAGAGGTCACAGACAGGAAGCCAAGCGGTGACTGGGAAAACTGTTTTCTGTCTAACTACAGGTCGCGTCAGAAGGGTGTGTGTGACTCTTTTACCCTTCGGCTTCTGTATAGATGAAACCGTTGTACTGGCAGATGTTAATAATCAGCTGTAAATAAATATTGGAACCAGAAGAAGAAAAATGAGAAAGCACAGGAATTTATTTCAATAAATATTTAATAAAAGAACAATTGTTACTGGGATATTTACTGCCAGTTCTGCTGTAGTTTTAAAACGAATACTTTTTTCATATAAATTGGAAAGAAAATACATAGAGGCACTCCACAAAGGAAATTTAATATAAGGTCATATAAAAATGTTTCCTTCTTTCCTTTCTGTCCTTCGGAGTTGGCCGTTATAATTGCTCGTGGCTGCCTTGTTTCCTTTCCTTGCCAGGAAGCCACCACTAGGCCATCACTGAATGAGCTGGGAGCTGTGCTTGTCTTTTACCTGGTTGAAAGGAGCATAGATCTAAAGAATGGTCCTGCAATTTACATTTGATGCAACCTTTCAATTGACCAAGAGCCCACAACCTAAGCCCTCGTCTCACAGCTGAGGACTTTCCCGCCTTTGTCAGATCTCTGCCATTCCAGGATCCACCTAAAGACTCGTCTGTTTAAACCCCCAGCAGCACATGGAAGTCTTCCTGCTTCTCTGAGAAGAAGTCTTTAACGCAGCTGCTGATATTTTTATACACCAAGCTTGAGATGGAAAACTTTTATAGAGTAGGAAATATCAGTGAAGGATATACCTCGTAGGAAGAAGCAGAGTTATTTCTTTTCATGGCAAATGTGCCTTATTTGCTTGCATATGTGTGCAAAGATGTAGTAAAGACTATTTTTAACAATATGTTGGTGGCTTCTATACTTATGACTGTGATTTAATTTCAGTGTCTGTGGTTGTGTGTGGTATTCCCTGTTGGAGCCAATCTTTCACTAGGAGTAAGTTTATTTAAATGTAATTGGGTCCTGTGGATGGAAAAAAAACCTACTGATTTTATGTCTTTGGAGACCCACCCAGACATTTGGTTTGGCCTTCTGAGCATAAATAATAACAAGAAGGTGTATGCTGTCATTGCCCTGCCTGGAACACCAGAAGTGGTTTGGCAGGAAACAAACCAACACGGATTACTCTGGATAAACACAGAATCAGATGCTTCTATGCATTACGCTATGTATAACGCATACACATATATAGTTAGATAGGCTGCACTACGGAGTCCTTGTGGATTCCAACAATGGAATAATTCCAGTTAATGTTTAGGACACATGTGTCTCAATGACTTCAAAGTAGAAGGGTCTAACTTCAAGAGTTTTTTTTTTTTTTCCTAGCCTGAATTTATATTTAATTGAGTAAAATATTAAGGGAATCTTGTTTAACATAGCATTAAGTTAACCATGTCTGGGGCACCCCCTTCTAAATTAAAAATCAGGTTCTGTTGTATATTTGTAGGTGGCTTTTGGATTTTAAAACTCTTTGGTGTATTCATTGCATAGTTTAATAAATGCATTTTAAAATTTTAATTAGGTAAATGCTTTCACTTATCTCATTTATCAAGAATTTCAGATTCTGTTGCAGATGTTTCTGAGAATGACACAGAGGCCTGGAATTTTAGGTTATGATACCTGCAGTGAAGCTCATGAAACTTTTAGACCTGTAGTTAATTGAGCTAAGCACTCTGAGCCTCAGTAGTGGAACTCTGAGTTCAGATCATGTTATCTAATAGAGAACAGGCATTAGTTTTCCTGATAGAGCTTTAGCCCAAGAATATGTGGTAAACTTATGTTTTTAATTCTTTAGAAGAGCATTAAGAGCTATTAGATCTAATGGAAGAAGCAGAAGAGGCATTAGAAGAGAAGAATATTAACACATTTATATCTCATCCATGGTAACTAAAGTAGTCATGGGGTCCAAGTGTATAATCAAAGATCTGTAACATTTTAAGGATCTCTCTCCCTTTACTGACTTACATGAGTTAAAGAAAGGAAAGAATTATACTTTTAGTTTGTATAAAAATTGTAAGGAGAAAGGTGCTTCTGTAAATACTATGAATGTGTTTTTGGACTAACCTAGCATATAACTCACTATCACAGGCAAATGTGTTGTTGCATGTGTATTAAAAAAAAAAAACATTATTTTGTGGTAAGTGACTAAAATCATCTCCTCAAGAACCAATTAAACTTGACATATTTGCAAGTGGCAATCATGATCATGAATGTTTAAGGGAATGATGGCAGCCGTGAGAATAGTATTATGTACTATCATAATGTTTAAAAGTTTTCATTTTTAAACTTCTTCATAACTTTTCTCAGGATAGTTAGAGCAATCCAAGTTATATACAAAGTAAAATTTAGTTGTTTGGCAATTTCTACAAACCCCCTCAATATTGCAAGTTTTCAATCTGTTTCTTCAGAGCACCAATTTTTCCAAAGGCATCTTTTTTTTTCCCATTAAAGTCTCATAATGTTTTGTTTTGAAAATGTTTACAAAAAAAGAACATTGAAAAAGTTCGTGAGCCAAAAATATCAACATCTCAGTGTTTTCATATTTCTCTTAGGTATTTCAGTGATAAAATTTGTAGTTGAATTAGAGAATTCAAAAGAATTTCTGGAACTCAATTTTATTTAAAACAAAGCTGAAAGATTAAAATTTCTTCTTCATAAGTTTGGCTTTCAAATCAAATTCTAGTTTTTGTATAATGTCCCAAACACTTTGCATACCGGCATTCTTGTTTTCTAGAAAATAGTATTTTCAATGAACTCAACCTCACAAAAATATGCATAAGCTGAGTTATAATAGAGAAACTCTCGATTTTTCTTTGGTAATCTATATGCTCGAGATGATGTCTGCTGGGTGTTGTTTTTCTTCTATATTTAAGAAACTGTGTTCTGCATAAGGATTTAGTTAAGTGTTCGGAGAGACCCATTAGCACTTCCAGGCTCTGGGAGTAACATTTCTTGGCATAACATAAAGTATGTGACTCCAAAACATTTGATTATTTGAATTTTTAAAAATCAGTTAGTTTATTTTTACTTAATACTGCCTTAAAATGAAATCAGTTGTTTTCTTTTGAAGAATAATTCTGTCATTTTTAAATTTCAATGATTTGCTAATTTGTCTTTATGTAGAGATGCCTATGTTATTTGACAATAGACTTTATTATGCTATTTTTCCAAAACATTGTCTTTGGTAATTATATTTAAAAAAATAAGTTTAGCAGTACAAATTAGATGACTTAATCTTGGGTTTTCTGGTAAATGAAAAAGTTTTCTATTATTATGAAAAATAAATGTAGATTACTTTTCTTAGAGTTATATAACATTCACAAAAGACCTATTTGTGTATAGCTTATGAACCTGGAAATCTATGGGTCCTTTCAGTTGCCTGCAGAATTATCCATGCGTATTTTTATAGGAAAGCGTTCTATAATTTCTACTAGATTATCAATATTTCTTAGTAAGAAATGTTACTCTGGAAGAACCCTGGAAGAAATCTGCTAACATACAGTTTGAGATATACTTAAAGATTACATTTTTAGGGATAACACTACTTTTTTCAGCACTGCTCAGATTTAATGCCCTTCTTAACACACCTACTTCACTGACCTTACCATGCATCTGTGAAGCTCAGTTTCTCTCTGGCATCCTGGAAGCATGAATAAACTTTTCTCCTAGCTGCTAACTTACCATCTCCCTGAAACCTCAGCAACAGAAGCCATTTTGAAAATAGGGTTCTTTTATTTTTCCCAGTGTATCTGTTCTTTGAAGCTTCAGCTTTAAACATTAAGCCAATAAAAATAAATTGGCTTCAGTGATTTAAAGAAACAAATGGTAAAAATGGATTAGGAAGAGCATAGAGTTAAGTATTATGGAGAATAATAGGAAATAAGAGTGAATGAAAAGGTGATAGCATATATTTCTTAGCAACAGAGTGAGACGAGATCATTTCTAGTGTGGTTAACATGAGGAGTCACTCAGAAGACTTAAGATGATGAATATGGACATTCTTTATGGAGTAGGAAGGCTTGTGCAAATAGAAAGACACAAAAATGCTAACAATGTGAAAGAATATTAATAAAATGGAGGATTGCAAATATATACATATTTTCCCACTCTGGGCTCCTGTAACACAACAGCAAAAATGTGTTTCTCACTGTTCTGAACACTAGAAAGGCCCAACCAAGTAAAGTCCAAACAACTTAAAGGGTGGGGCTTTTCTGCCATCTTCACGTGGTGGATGGAGTAGCTACATCTCTGTGCCTGTTTTGGGGGAACACTAAGTCTCTTTTTTCACTCCTTTGCCTTTGGGTTAAGATTGACACATACAAATCTGGCAAAGAGGTAAATATTTACACCATAGCTCTCCTGAGTTAACACATTTGAAATAAAGGTAAATACTTGTCCCATCTTTTCTGATCTGTTTTCAATCTTGTAGCAAGAATTTGTTGGTTGAAATAAAACAACTGAACTGCAAATGTTCAAGTAACGAGAAGACCAAATATGTCCTTAAACCTCATCTAGGTCCAGCTTACTCCCCTCCCCTTCCCTGAGTTTTACAGCTAATTTTACCCGCAGTTTCATGAATCAAGGTTATGGAGCTAACTTGTAGAGACACCAAGCTTATGGTTCTCAAGTTACCATCACACCATTTTCATCATATTCTGGTATTTATGCAGGTTAAATAAAAGATTTTTAAGAGATGGTCATTGTCCTCATCTTATCATTAATCTATAAAATGTTTCTCTTGGATAAATATTGTTAAATGTCACAACAGAGACCATGGTATATGTTTATTACTTCCTCCTCTTCCACTGTTCATTGTTCTGTGTTCTTTTGCCTCAAGAAGGCTTGGCTCCAGCACATCTCTTCCCCTCTGGTAGTGGTCGATTGTTTTGTCTTGTCCTTTAGATTTGAGCTCTTGGAGGACACAAGAATGTTATTTTCACCTTAAGCTCTCCCAAGGGCAAGCCATGCCTAGTGGCGTCTGGCTGAATATATGTTAATCTAAATGTTTTTATGCTGTGCATTAAAACTATATGCCCAAGTTTACCATATTTCTAGTCTTTAAAAAGTGAGGACTGGCATAGTGGTTAAAGCGCTTTCCTAGCAAGCGGAAGAAGATCCTGAGTTTGATTCCCAAGTACCGCATAAAAAGCCAGGCATGGTGGTGAATGCCTGTAATACCTGCACCCGAGAGGCTGAGTCAAGAAGACTGCTGCGAGTCCAAGGATAACCTGGGCCAGTTTGGGACCAGTCTGGGCTACAGAGGGAGACCCCTCTCTCTAGTCCTCCATAGGACTTTTACACATTTCTAGTGAAATGTAAACAGTTTGAAAAAATGGCGGGCTATATAGGGCTATATAATGAGGGAAGATGAGGAAAAAATAAAAAGAAAAAAAATGTTCAGCTAAAGTTAAAAGAAGCAGAAACAGGCCACGTGATGTTTCATAGATAACAGATTGCAAACATATAGAGCCTAGTAAGCAATGGTTTCATTTTAAGCATTACGATACATTTTTTAACATCTATCTCTTCGCCTAGAAGGAAAATCTTTTTTTAAAAAAAATGCAAAAGTGCCATTAATATCTACTCAGAAGTTTTTCCTTTATCCATGCTTCAAAGCAATCTTTTTCTACTCAGTCTTCTTCCTCTTCATAAAAATGATATTGACTCTGGGAAGATGTTTTTTGTCCAAATGATCACAGTTCATAAAATTACAAGTCAAGTTGACAGTTTGTTTCAGTCATCAGCCAGCTCCTCCCTGACCATACTTCTCAAGGGAAGTGTGAGGAGGTGATTTTAAAACTGTTTTGCTATAATTGCACACTCTCATTTCACCCTCCAAAGCTTTGTTTCAAGCCAGAATGTGCTTGAACTTGAAAGAATTAAGTGCAGATGACTTTCATACTCACACAGTGGTCACAGGAGGAGACTAAGGAGGGGATCCCCATGCATTCCCTATAATGTGTGAATGGTGTGTGAGAATGACAAGGAGAGGCTGGCCAACAAAGCTGGTATCTATCCTCGAGAAGCAGTGTTCTTCTTTATCTTATTGCAAAAAGATTTTAAACTCTTCCGTCTTTGAGAAAGAATATGAAACGCTTGCTGCAATAGCAAATATGGCAAATGCTCAAGAGTGAACTGGAATCAGAGTCAGAGTGAAATGGAGAAAGTGGAGAAAAAGATGCTGGTGTAGCAATTGCAGAGTGGAATCTCCCCTGCTGCCACTTCGGAAGGATATATTGGGGATCATCTCTGAGTGCAGCACATGACGTAGGGCTGTGAGACCCAGAAAAGTGAGTGGCCTGCTCCAAAGATGTTAGGAGCTGCCTACAAGAAAGAGTCAATGTGCTTGTCTCAGTAACCAGGCACATTATGACGTTTTGAGAAATTTCAAGTTCAGAACTCTTCAGAGGAGCATAGGGACCATGGGTTTTGGTATAACTGGTAGAGACATGAAGTTGTGAAGAATGAGTAGGACAGGAAAATGAAAAAAAAAATGTAGTTTCCCACTTTATGTGCATGCTTGCTTGCATGATAATTGGTGGGTTGATTCCAGTACATTCCTTCAGGGTTTTGATCAACTATTAGGGGCAGGTAAAAATAATATGCTCATCCTATGTCTTTTACCTAACAAAATGTATTCATATTTTTTCCTAATTTTAGCAGTCTTGCTGGTTTTAATAAAACAAATTAGAGGCTTAGTTTTATTCATGACATTTAGAGCTTATATCTATGTTTGCTTATTGTTATTTATGCTGAATAAATATAGAGGACATATTTTATAAACTGGAAAAACATAAGTCATTTTTGTATCATTTGAAATTATGTTGATCAAAATGAAATATCTACAAACCAGTCCTTTGTAGTTTCATAGCGGATCCATCACAGTGACTTACATATGAAAATATTTGATATATCATATCGATACATGGATATAAATAAACAAGACTTGGTCATGAGGTAGACTAGACGTGTGGTAAAATGGAGCATGCATGCCGATGGCATTTTCTTTTGGAGACTCATTAGAACTAGGAAATCATTTATCCTTATTTAAAGGACTTTCAGGAAGATGGGATTTCTCTACTCAGTTTCAGGAGGAAGGAAGACAGAGAACTCCAGTACTAACCTATACACACCCTTCACCCTTTCAGAAGCATCATGGGAGAAATGAGGGCAACTGGAAAAACTTGATTCCACCATAATCTATTTGGCCTCTTCTTACCTTTTAATTTTATGAATACAAGAAGCAACTTAACCACCACTTAGAGCGCTGGTGCAAAAGGAAACATGGCTCTGCAGATTTCTGGCCCTTGCAAGCAACTGGAGGCCGGTTTTCCTCACTATGGAAACAGAGTTGTCAAGTGCTCAGGATGATATAATTACCTGTTACTACTTGGGTAAAGAGACATGAGACACAAGGGAAAGTTACAGAAGTATTTGTCATGTGAAGGGGGCAGTTTTTCTCCAACTGACTTATTTTATATCACAAAACGTAGTTTTATCCTTCCTATATCATTAGTACTATCATTGATTAAAAAAGCCCAATGAGAATTCTACAGTTGGCTCCAATTATTTACCACATTAAAGATTTTTTAAAATTATACTTTCTAGAAGTTAGACAAAGAAGAAAAACATTACTTTAAAATTCATTTTCTCTGTCACCAACCTCCTCCTAATCTTCTCAAAAAATTTTTGTTTTCTTAAAATGGTCATATTTCTGGCTTGTATTTTGAGATTTTTTTGTATTTTAAATTCTGATCATTGTTTTTGAAGTAATTACTGAGACATATTTCCCTACTATTAGCTACCATCGTGTGCATACAGGAACTGATACATTTTAGCATTTTCCTAATTATTTTTGTATTATTATAAAGATGTATGAACAATGACAATGTGATTTTAGGGTATGCGTCACCTTTTACATTAGTTGTTTGATATTTCGTCTGAATAACCAGGACAGAGAATTTAATGGCTATATGAAGAATACCCCTTCACCACACATTTTTGAGATATTTTCAACATTTTGTGACAAAATCTCAAATGTATGTGGTATAGGTATTACATATTACTGTATTGGTATCCTATGAAAATTGGAAAGATTACAAGAGTTGTAATAATATTCTCACAAAACTTAACCAAAGAGTTCAGTAGGGGACATTTCTGTTCCATAGGGATTTTCAGCTCTGTTGACGTTATGAAGATACAACCTTTGCTGTTGTCTACAAAGAAAGAGTAGGGGTCTTGGCTCATAGCTGGACAGGGTTGCTGGACAATATTTATTTGACACACTAAATGTAGTTGTTTATCACTGAGAGAACAATAGCAGTATTTTACATGCAAAAACAAAGCAGAATCCACTTTATAAATCTGGTTTTTAGTCTCAGTCTTGTATGAATCATATTTATTTTAGAAATTGTCTTCTCTTCTCTTTGTCAGTTCTACTCTTCCAACATTTGTCCCCAATCCTTGATCCTGCTGGTCTACAACTTCTCTGTGACACAAAACGCCAGCTTCATTCCATTGATTTTTATAAAAATTTGACTTACACCCTCACAGCTTTATTACAATCAAGACCCACGTATGCCCCAGCACGCAGTCACTGCCTCACTCTCTACTTCATAATTAATTTTCCTGTCCTTCCTTTTTTCTGTCATCATCAAAACATCCTCAGTACTTTTTTATTGAAAGCACTTCCCCTGGCCCTACATCTTCTTGTAGGTAGGGTCCCATTTCTCTAACACTTCACTTTTTAATAGCAAAACTCCTCTGAAAGTTGTCTACATTTCTTCTCCATTTTTTTCATCTTTCTTTACTCTTACATCTAAGTTCATAAAAGAAGTTGTAGGTAAGGACTTTGAGGATATAACCTTTGGCAAATTTGTTGATCAATTTATATACACTTCTTACTAGACCAACCAGCAACTTTGAACATGTTGATCTCTCTTTTTGAATGTTTTATTCACTAGGTTCTCTACACCCCTTTTTCTTTTCATTATTTGTGTGTTTGTTTGTTTTCTATCTCATTTGAGATCAAACATCTTCATTGGACCTCCTTATTTTAGAATGGAAAGTGAGGGTGTCCCACACCAGCTTAGCCAACAAAGAGGGTACAATCCTTACAAGAAATTAAAGAAGAAAAAAGTTATGAAGTTGAAATTTGGTCTACTTTATAATTATTTTTACCGCATATGCTGGCAATTCTATGTGTTCACAATAAGAAAGCATTCTGAAGAAGATTATTTCTGGTGCCTTGTGTTGGTGTACCACATGGAGGCAATTATTCCAGGTCTCATCGTAGGCTCACGTTCTCTAAGTCAGCAATCTTCAACCTTTTTGGCACTAGAATCTGGTTTCATGGAAGATGATTCTTCCATGGAAGGGGTGGTAGTACTCGCAGTCATCACCTCAGCTTCATCTCGTGCCATCAGAAGGAGAGCCCAACTTACACTCCTCACACGTGCAGTTCACAATAAGGTTTGTGCTCTTATGACGTCATCCCTCATCATACAGGAGGTAGAGCTCAAGTGGTAATGCAAGTGCTTCAAAGCAACTGTAAATACAGATGAAGTGTGCATGGTGCCGACTCTCCCTTTGCTCACTGCTGCGCTATCGGGTTTCTAACAGGCTATGGATCAATATCGGTCTACGCCCAGGGGGTTAGGGACCCTTGCCCTAGGTGATATTTTCAGTCTGTAAGGACTTAAACCGCTACTTCCAATGTCGATTTCTCCTCTTATGTTCCTTCCTCTATCACTCTGTCCTCTTTCTCCACATATGCACATACACACTTTTGATATATTTGCTTGATATGAAAATAAATATCAGGATAAATATCCAGAATTCTGCTCCCAAATCTTCTCTTTCAGTTTGTTGCACTTTCACTTTCTCCTCATCTTAGCCAATTCTTACTTTTTAGGTCAAAACATTGGACTCACCTTTGGTATTCTCATTTTCTTAATTTCTTCACTAAGTTCACTGTGAAAATCTATTGATTTCTTTTTAAAATAAATATACTAGGGATAGTATGTTTTTAAATAAAATCTGGTATGTTTTTAAATAAAAAATATTCATTACAGTAAAAGGTACATTAGCATTAGTTCTCATCTAAATGTCCTCAAGGTTCTTCCACGCTCTGAACCAGTTCTGAAAATTCCCTTCTGTGAGAATCTTTATAAGGTGTGATAAAAAAAAATGTGAATGCCACAGCCATGTGCCATCCAATAGAAAGGCAGGCTTATAATAATGTTGTCCTCATCTGCTTTACCAGATTTGGCGCAGGCCAACTTCCAGCTCATTTCCAAATTCACAACAGACATGAAGAGTAGACCTTGTGAGTTAAATCAGAATATTGAGGCAGGCATGACCGCACAACTGACAAAAAGAACTTCCAGAACTTCCCCAATAAGTGGCAATAACAATGGATAAGTGTGTTTGACATGAGAAAGAGTATTTTAAGAATTGAAGGCAAAGTGTCTTATTTTTTTATTTACACCCGCTATTTTTTACACAATTCATATATCAATTTCCCCCCTGTTTCTTTGGCTCAAAACACCGTCATATTGCAGTGTTTCCAGTGGCCTTATTTAACTTCTTCATATAATTTTGCACCTAAAAAAAATCTTCCGGAAAAGTTCTTTTCACTTGGCCACTATTTAGTAATTTACACCTGGATCCTGTTTTAGTTCTTTGTTTCCTCTTCCTTCAGTGCCATTTATTTATTTCCTTTTCTTCCTTTGCATTCTGCCCTCAACCCTCAGTTCCAACCTGTTACTTTCTTCCTGAGGAGCACCTTTTATTCTCTGGTCATCAAATAATAAAGCTTCCAAATATCTTTAACTCAAACTTCTCCTCGGAGACCTTGTTTCTTCAACTTAAATGTTTACTAAACCTCTCTATTCAAATTTAGGTCCAAAACTGAGCTCATCGTCCTTTCTTCGCCCCAATCTTAGTTTTTTGAAAAAAAAAAAATCTTTTCTCTCCAGGGGAATCGTATCACTGCTTCTTGGTCTACAATTTCTTGTAGGTAATAACGGATTGATGTGCACTTGGTGTTCGAGTGTCTCATATGTATGTCCTCTGCCAGTGTTCCATTCTCTGCACAGCATCTCAGAAGAAAAATCCAACTCAAGTTGCTTGAAGTTCTCACTTTGCCAAGACTCAGGACTCATTGCCAATTCTTGCATTCAGGCAGAGGAGAAAATAAATTGGCTATTTCTCAGAGACATTTTTTTTTCTACTGCTAATCCAGTCCAAAGAAAACAATGTGCCAAATCACATCCATTTGTTTGCTCATTAATGTATGATGGAATGATTTATTAAATAAATATTTTATGGTTCTGTACAAGTATTGCCTTAAAAATTCATAGCAAGCTCCAATAGTGCATTTTTCATTCACGGCCCCAACCAGACTTTCTGACGTCCCTCCCTGGGGCTCTGTGTGCACCTTTTTCGCTACCTTTCTCTCTCCAGCTGTGTTCCATTGCTGTTTGTCTCTTCATTGGCTGGATCAATTCTGTAAGTGGAATTTAGGGTGTGTAGCTGCCTGAATTTGATCTTTCCTGTTTGGTGAGATGCAGAACATTTCAGGCCAGGAAGAGCTGAGAATTATTTACGTATAATTTACAAAGTTTTCCTACATCTTAAATTAGTGGCAAATTTATTTCAAGAATTGTAATGTTGCTAAAAAGAATCAACAGTCATATACAAGTGCGAAGATTTTCTTTAATCGCGCGTGTAAGTGGCAACAAAAGTAGCTCCGAATATAAAAATCCATGTTTTTTCTCATAGATATAAATGTGAAGAATAGCTCATGACAAGCAATTGTGATATATTTCATGCCAATATACTAAACATCAAATGTTTAGAAGCACTGCACAAAAATTTTATTGACTGTATTTATTTGTTTTTCCTGATTACCTGATAACCTGGAGGTAGTGAAAACGCCAAGTTCAATTTCTTCCTAATGGGGAACTAGGTGTGGCAAAAGAGCAGGTAACTTCATCCTTATTTTACAAATAAAAATTCATTTAACATGTTATTAATACATAAGTTTTGATTTATGCATCTGTCCATATAAGTTTGTATTGAATTTCTTATTTCTTGCACTTCTCACTTTAAACATTGCCTTTCTAAAAGTTCCAAACTGTCATCTCTGGATCTTTGTGAATTGACTCTGAGAAAAAAACTACATGTTTTAATGGTGAGTTCAGTCAGGTACACGATTTAGGCGACTACATGGTAAAGAGAAAATCAAGAAAATTATTCAGATCTGAGGTTGTTGGGTCCACATTTGCAAACCTATACATTCTTTCATTGTTTGTAACTTCCCACTGAACCTTATTCTTACTGGAAGAAAAATGATGGAGAGTTGGCACGAGAGACTAGGCTGGTGTCTACTCCTACCAGGTCTTCAGAATTTATCTTCCGTCACGGACTTTTTTTTTTTTTTTTTTTTTTTTTTTGAGACAGGGTCTCCCTCTGTAGCCCAGGCTGGTCCGTAACTCACTGTGGAGCCCATGCTGGCCTTGGACTCACAGCAATCCTCCTGCCTCACTCTCCCTAGTGCTAGGATTATAGGCGTGCGCCACCATGCCCAGCTTATGTGGTGCTGGGGAATCAAACTCGGGTAATTTGTTCATGATGTAGTGCTCGTTAGGCAAGCACTTTCACCCCTGAGCTGTTCCTCCAACCCCTGTCACAGGAACTTTCATACATGACCAAGCCAGTGCCAAATAACAGTACTTTGAACTTGTGCTTATGTCACTTTTCTTACAGCATGCATGAAATTTTCTTCATGATTTCTGAAGCTGCCAAACTAGGCTGCCTAGGCTATCAGTGCTTAGTCTTGCTATATTTGCTATTTTCAAAATACACATTTAACATAATTTGGGGAGAGTTTTTTTGGCAGTTTTAGTTCTAGTTGTTTTGTTCTGTTGCAGTACTGGGATTGGAGCCCAGGACTTCATACTTAGCCACATCTCAGTTCTTTTACTTATCTAGTTAAAATTTTTGAGATATAATTTCCTTAAGTAAGTATGCTGTTCAGGCTGGGCTTACACTTGCTTTTCAGAGTGTTGGATTATAGGCATGCACTACCATGCCCGGTTATCATAGGGATATTTCAAAGGCCCACACTGCTGTGTTATCTGATGAAGAAATAATATGTTATATATAAATACAACTCAAAAAGTTTTATGGCAAATTATTGTAGTCTTTTCTTTGAATAAAATGCGTTCAGAAAAATAGTTGTATAAGAACAACTATTATTTCCTCAGAATTATACAATTACTATTCCTTGACTTTACTCATTATTTCTGTGCTGAAATGTTCACATATTTGTTTCCATTTTCACAGAAAAATCCTAAATTTCAGACAGGTTTAGTAGTTTGTTTGGTTTCAGCTACTTATAAATTGGTAAACATGGGGTTCAAATATATGTGTAATTGCCTTTTAAATCCATGATTTTTCTCCTGGTACAAGTATGTCGATTGGGATAGCCAATGGTTTCCTAATAAAATACTTCTTTGAACAACACAAGCTTCTAGCTGCAGGTGGTCATGGCTGAAGGAGAAAATTTTATGTCGCTGACATCTTATCTTTGATCTCTGCTTGCTCCAACGGTTCATGCAAAGTAAAGGAATCTCAGAAAGTAAAATCAGTGATGATTATATCAATGTCAGCAGAACTTTTCCCTAGTTGTCCACAAGAAGGTTGAGTGATGGCTTCATAGTGGTTCCAGAGAAGTGTCCGGGCATCTGGTTGTATGTGATTGGAATGGAATCTTCACAGTAGCAAGGTTACAGATTAAACATTTTTTTAAAGCTGTGAAACAAATTCTACTCTATAGTTTTAGTCAGTTGCAAACAGTGTGAGCATAGAGGGAGACACCTCTCCTTCTCATTGCCAATGTTTTCAAGAGAAAAATGTAAGAGAAATTATTCTGGCTTCGGAGAACCAAAACAAAATGAGCCAAAGAAATGTGGCTCCCCTGAAGGGAAATGATAATACCTTTGTAAGGAGTCTTCTAAACTGATAAAGGAAATAGAGAAAGAGAATTTGTTGATTTATTTTATTTTCTATTAAAAAGTAATTTCATCTTTTTTCCAGTGCTAGAGATTAAGCCCAGGGCTCATGCCTGCTAGGCAAACACTCTATCACTGAGATACATCCCCAGCCTAAAAAAAAAAAACCAAAACAAAACAAATATATATATATATATATATATATATATATATATATATATATATAATCTTCAGAAATGTTTTGTCTTAGCATATGGCCACATGCGTCTGAATTTGGACAGCATTATGCTAAGTGAAATAAGGCAATTACAAAAACGAACCAAAAGCTGCATTATTCCACTTATGCAAGGTATCTAAAGTAAGCAAATTGGTAGAATCAAATGGAATTGTGATTTCCAGGGACTGGGAGAAAGTAGAAGGGGGAGTGACTAATCAAAGTCATAAAGTTTCAATTAAGTAAATGAGCGAGCTCTGAAGTCCCACTGTTCAGCATTATACCTATGTACAACAGTACTGTGTTGTACACATAAAATTTAAGAGAATAGACCTCATGTTAGGTGACAATTTTAAAGAAAAATGCATCTACAGGATAAGAAGAAGAGTTTTCAACATGAACACAGGAATCAGTTTTGAACTATAGATGTTCCCCACGTTGATAAGCCACCCTGTAAAATCAGCCCAACAAAACTGCAGAATTAAATTTATTTCATACAGTGTGGAGATTGTGATAAATTTTATAAGGACTTAGATTGTGATGAATTTTGTAAGAACTTAAATGTAAGTAACTGAACAACAGTAGGAACCAAATATTATATTAAAGTAATGAGAAATGACAAGAGATCTTATACGGAGAAGTATCTTAGGAATTCATAAATTTAAGAAATAATCTTTTAGTGAGAGCACTTTAAAATATAAGACATTAAGATGTATGAGTAAGTTATTGAAACTAATTGATATCAGGGGCTTATTAAATTTCTTTGAGGCCTCATTACACTGAGGTCACAAATGATTCAGGAAGCAGAAAAAAAAAAAATGATCACACGTTTCTGGCCTAGGAAGCCCCAGGAGATTCTGCTCCCTTACTACATAAAAATAACTTCTGAGTAAAACCAGACAGGGCAGGGCAAAGAAGCTTTACTTTTCCAGAAAAAAAAAATTACAAATTCAGCCCCATTCAGATAATTGACACTGGAGCATCCAGCGCACTTCATTCTATTACTGCCTGGAAGAAATAATTTAAGAAAAGGCACTGCAGGTCAACAAAGATGATGTTGCTTGGTTACTCAAAACCATTCGGTAGCAAGCTGAGTCGTTCAGCTTTTTAGCAGAGCACTCTTTGTATACACGCAGGAAAAGATGGAGGAGAAGACCACTTGAAACCATTTTTCATCATAAACTTATTTCATCTGAACACCAATTTCATGTTTGCAAAGCCCAAGCCAGTCGAGAGATCATAATTTAAATGTAAACTACCAAGATAGTAAGTAATACATACCGAAATGGATGTAGTCTACTAAATACTAAATACTTATTATAATGAATTGGCTTTGAAGCAGATGAGCTGTTTTTTAGAAGAGGAAAATTTTCGTTTCTCAGGCTTCTTGGCCCAGAACTCTTGGGGGCTGCCTGAAGGCAGCACTGTCCAGGGGGCACGTACAGAGCTTTGGAGTCGGAAAGACTCATCCAAACCCTCCCTTCTGGTGCTCTGTGCCTTTGGAAAAAATTACTTATACTGTCTGAGCTTTGATGTCTCATCTCTCCCGTAAAAGCAGTGGCGTTTCTGTTATAGTTTACCAAGAGGCTGGAGTAAGGAAGTGAGTGTTACATGCTTCGAACCTAGCAGGTTTTAAATAAATGGCAACTTATTTAGAAGTTAAAGAGCTTCGAATATCTTCTCTTGTATTTGCAGCTCCCTTAAAATACCCTTTCACAATGAGTCACATAGCTCAGGAGGGACAGGAAAGTGTCCAAAAATGAAGCGAGGGAGGGAGGGTGGGGACTAGATGGTTTTGGAACAAAGTGTTTAAAACTTGCAGACTATATTTTGGAATTTCGTCGTTTTCTTCAAGTAAAAAATAGAGTTGGGCTTATCTTATTAGGGAACAGTAAAATGGGTTTCAAAATGTTACTGGTGACTCTAAGAAACATGTCTCCTTGTGATGTTAGAACATTTGATTTAATATTTACTGTTTCAGCACTACATGTTGCATTATATATGCTAAAGACTTTGCTTAAAACATTAACACGTTAGTGAGAGTGAGATGTGAAAGTTCTATGGGCAGATACATTACAAGGAGTGATCAAAATACACAAATATATGCTGAATTTTTAAATAACAATTGATTACAGTAAAAGACACATTGTCACTAGTGCTCAAAATACGCCGGCTCACACTCTCTAACTCGGAGCATATCTCGTTGTCCTTGCTAGTCCCTGGAGCAGTTCTCAAAGTCCTCTATGTGTCTTTACAGGTGTGATTAAAAAAAACAAAATACAGTGAACGCTGCCTCTGAGAGTTTCCCAGTGACAAGGCAGGCTTGAGAAAACATTGTGGTGTTCCTCACCTCCTTGTTCCACAGATCTGTCTGGCACCATGTTAATTCTGGCTCTGTCCCAAAGTCAAAGTGACAACAAAAGGTAAACACTTTGAATTGATTCAGAACATTGAGGCAGGTGCAATTGTGTAATTAAATACACACACAAAAAAAAGACTTTCAGAACTGCTTCACCAAGAGGCAAGGAAGGGTGACAGGAGTGTGTTTGAAGCAAGGTGGAGTATCCTGAGAGGGATTAGTGGCAGTGTGTCTTATACTGTAATGAGATTTTTAAAAGTTAAACATTTTCAGTAGTTTGATAATAGCTCATATTTCCTAGTAGCTGCAGGGATGCATCCTGTAGACTTTGCCATGGAAACATTTTTTCCTGGAGAGACATGAACAAAGTTGCCTGTTCACCCCAGATAAAGCACAGAGTGCAGTACAAGAGCCAAGCGACCATCACACCAATATCCAGTTTGGCTGACCTTTGAGTGCATTGATGTAACAGAAGTGTGAGCCAGGAGTTACTTACTGAAGTATAGGTGAGGGGCTATATTCAGGACCCTCAGAGAGTTGTGGCACATAGTGTCAGGGGATTCACTTGTACAAACAAAGGAAGGACACAGATGTGTGGAGGACCGGAAAATTAAGTTTTTAGTGGTAAACTTGCATGGTGGGTGTTGGTCCTTAAACAGGTGGCTGACACATGGAAATATAGTGGATAAGAAGTTTTTAATCTCTAATTTGCAGGTACCTTCCTCTGCCTTCTCATTGGTAGAGCTCAGTCTTTCCAGGTGAAATCTCTGGGGTCCCCTAAACAAATAAGGCAGAAAGGTGAGTTGCATAAGCCAGATAGTTCAGGGCCAAGCCGGTCGCCTAGATGCAACATGTGGCATTCGTTTCTCCTTTCTCTCCTTGGGGCATGCCTGGGGTACAATGTGGAACTAAGAAAAGTCTGCAGGAAAAGGGAACAGTGTCAGACACCCATTACTTTGTGCAGCATCCTGTGACTGTGCTGCTAGCCGTCACTCACAGAGATCACTCACGAATCTGTATGTGACTCAAAAGGCAGTCATAACACCAAAGAGCCCACCCCAACATAGATAGCGACATTTAGAAACTATATACTGCCTCCCCGCCCCCAGGACACATCAACTCAGTCTTTTCTCTCATGAACTCTCTCTGGGCTGCTAAAATTGTTCACTCTTGCTTGCTTCCAGAGTTCTCTGTGCTCTGGCTCAGTGGCCTCAAAGCCCTTAAACACCCCCAGGTGCAGCATCCCGACGCAGGCCCAAGGGTGTGTGCTACCTGCCATTGGGTGCATTCCAAGAGCCAGAGCCAATGAGTGCAGGGTGCGTGCCACAAGCTGCAGCACACTGCAGGAGCTGGAGTGCACACGCTACAAGCCAGTGGGTGTGTGCCATCAGCTACACCAGTAGTTAAGGACCATGTGGCTTCTCCCTCTGGCGTGGACGTGGCTCCTGTTCCTGAGGACCCCTTAGCCACTTCCACTCTGTGCACCTGTGAGTTGTGTAAGTAGGAGGACTTGCTAAACAACCACACTCTAGGGAATACCTGCAATAACAAGTAGTACTGAACTACGTATAGTTTTTCTACATATACATACAAATAATGAAGTGTAAATTGTACATCAGACACAATAAGAGTCCAATATCTTATTGTAAATCTTACCAAGCTCATACAATTGCTTTCTTTATTAAGTGAAGAATGTTTGCCTTTTCCCTTACATGAAACTTTTTCTGGCTTCTCTGTAACATATCTGATTTGTGTCCCGGGTGGGAAAAGTTAGATAACTTGAGATTTCATCCTTCTACTAGGAACAGTGCAATAATGTAAAATGTATCAATTGTGTATTTCTAAAACTTACCACTTAAATTATTTAGGTCTTGGTTGACTACAGAAAGTCAAAACTAAGGTAATAGGAGACCACTGTACTATTTCTATAGTTTGACTAGTGGCTTGAACATCAACTTAATATTTTTAAAATTCAGGTTGTCACTGAACTTCTGTGAAACACTTTCAGATTTTGCTGATAAGAATACGCAATGTACTTGTCTATTATTGCCATGAAACACTTTTTAGATTTATTTCCAAATTCTGAACTTAGAATTCAGTGCATGTAAATCCAGATGGTTAAACAATAAAAATGTAGATCTTTCCCAGATATTTTTATTGACTGTAATTTTAAAATGTTATTCCAATTATTGGAGGGAAGAGTTACTAAAACTTGATTGAAAGTTTGAAAGTTATCATTTTATTTACCAGAATAAATATTATACATATAATGGAAGACAAAGGTATAAAATAGTGAAGAGATGATAAACTGCAGATGGATGTGCTGGGTCAAGGAGGTGAGCAGAGGATTCTGAGAGTTTTTATCCTTCCTTGTGAAAGGAATAAAAATCCTAAGCTTTTAAAGTATTAGGTTTTGTTTCTTTGTAGATGTACCCCTTTGGGTAAGTTAAGGAACTAGATGATTAGTAGAAATAAGATCCAATTGAGAAAAAATATGAGCTAGAAATAATTGCAGAATCAATAAGAAAGCTATTTGTAAGATTTAAAAATATATGGTTGGACACATCAGTGTGGTTAGGAAGATCACCCTGAAATGAGGCAGTGTGGCCTCAAATCATAGCTCCATCCGTGCTGCTGGTGTCATACGCTTATGAAGAGCATCAGTCAGCACCTGGCACAGAGCAAATATTCTGTAAAGTGTTGTTGATGACGGTGATTGTGCCGATCCATAACCATGCCACAGAAAACGCGGCTGATTATGCCTACATTGTGTTAATAGAATAGAGTCATTTTGTACCATTTTCAAGTGCGTGAGCATCACTAAATCGAAAGGATGGAGCAGAATACTGTGTAAACGACGTCAATAATATTATTTTAAAATAATATTAAGCAAGAAAGGTCAGGTGCCAGAGAACACGAATTAGTAATCTAATTAAATCACTAACAAAAGAAACAGATTCTGTTAACAGCAGTGAGTTTTGTGTTACTGGGCGATTATGAAGGTTAATATTGCAAGATGCCTTGTATCATAACTCGATGTTAAACATTTTGTTTTACACAGGCAGAAAAGTATAGAGTAATCAGTTTGTTTGATAAGGTAAAATCTCCTTAATTAAAATATTTATATAATTTGTATAAAGTGAGCAACACTGTTGAGTCTCCAAAATGAACTCTATGGCACACCGAATACATTTTGTTATGAGATTGCATGCCCAAGCGGCTCTCAATGGGGCAGTCTCCAAGTGCTACACACAGCAGTTTGTGAGATTAAATAACCCTCTTTGATTTTGAGATATTTGCCTATTCCTTAAAACACTATTAAATAAAATAATTTTAGCATGTTATACTAAAGGAATATGAATGTTTTGCGAAAACCAAGATTTTTCTCAAAACCAGTGGAAGGTCTTTTTTTCTTTTTCCTTTTTGGTTTCTGGTTATCAGTATATGCTCCTGAATGTTGTGTTACTACAGCTAAATACATTTAAAACTTTGCAGCTTTTAGAATAGATGGATAAAATTTTCATTCTAGGCACTGTGAGTTTCTAATTTTATACCTGGGACAAAATTACCAGTCTTTTAAAACCCTGATCTCTTTTGATTTTTAAGATAAAAAATTGATAGTTGCCCTATGATTTTAGTATAAGGATTAATTGACTATTTTGATACAAATATCTCATCACAGTACTTGGAAGAGATACAAATCCAAAAATTTGTTAGTGTTTTATTTTATTTTAATTAATCTTCAAGGAGTAGAAGTCGTTTGGTCAAATTCAGTAAGGTATCGCTAACACCTATTTTGAGCAAGATCCATGTGATATTGCAAAGTGTGTGTGTGTCTATGTGTGTGTGTGTGTGAATACTTGTGTGTGTGTGTTGTGTATCCGTGAGGGTCAATGATAAGGATTCTTTGGTAAATAATGTATATGTATTTTTACTAGAAAAGATGAGAAAATTGTTCCATTCTTACAAACAGACATTGATATATATAAAAAGGATTATTATTTATATTTGATATAATTGATAAGTCTTTGAATCTAGAGTCCTGGAGTTTTAGAAAACTTTTATAAATGTCCATATTGACATTCATCTCTTTCAGAATATAGTATATAGACATTTCCTTTTTTAAGACAGGGTCTCAACCTGTCTCAGGCTGATCCTGAGCTCACTAGCGTAGCCCAAGCTAAACTTAGGAAAATCCGCTTGCCTCAGCCTTCTGAGTGCTGGAATTACAGGTGTGCGCCACCACACCCAGTTTTATCTGGTGCTGGGGAATGCCACTCAAGCCTTTGTGCTTGTAAGGCAAATGCTATGACCACTATGCCATTCCTGCAGCTCCAGTATATAGACATTTGAAATAAAAGCCTATTAGATGAGTTTGATATATCTTCTCTGTCCTTACTTGACAATCTGGGAAAAATGAAAAACTACCCTTAATGAGTTTATAATCTGTTGGGGAGAAAATACATAGATCATGTAAAAATGTATCACATTGCACTCTGATGAATACTCAAACGTATGTATCTGGTATTTTTTTTTCTTTATTTTGCTTTTTGTATTTGTAGGAAGAATAGGATGTTAACAGGAGAAGGAGAAAAACTAGGCATTCAAATTTAAAAGGTCAATGTTGACTAAGGCTTGAAGTTATGAGAATTTGCCAACAGGAAATAGGCAGATTTCTTGAGTGATATGTTGGATGCACTTCAAGGCTCTGACCTATTTGGAAAGTTACTCTTCAATAAGTGAGCAAGGACTGAGGATAAATTATTCCTTTCAAGATTACAATATAAGAAAACATTAGTGTGTGTGTGTGTGTGTGTGTGTGTGTGTGTGTGTGTGTGTGCTTGTGGGAGCAGCCTTTATTATGATTATATTATTTTTAAATAGATTACCACTAAAGGGCAAAGGTTTTGTACACAGGAGAAAAAAACAATTAGTAAACGCTACAGCAGTGCCTCCGTGTGCAATTCTAGTCTCAAGGTTAATTATTTGTTTAATTAAAGTCTTTAGAATCAATCCAAGACACAAGTGTTTGGAAATATTAGACAACTGTGATTTTATTTTAATCAATTCATTCATTCATTCATTCATTCATTCATCATTTTAGACAAAGTATCTCTCTATAATTCAGTCTGGTTCTGAACTCCCTATGTAGCCCCATCTGGCCTTCAACTCAAGTCAATTCTCTTGCCTCAGCCATCAGAGTGCTGTAATTACAGGTGTATGCTACTACACCCAGTTAAGCTTTATGCAGTGCTGGGGAATCAGGACCTTGGTCATGCGAGTCACATGCTTGAATCACTGAGCTGTTTGCCAGCCCCCAATTGTGATTGTCTTTGGCAATATGAAAATTGTGTTGCAATATTCTTCACATCTTGATAACATGTAGCTTTTTCTGTCATAGAACAGGATATCATATTGTGCTTCCATTTGTAATAAGTAATTTCTCTTAGAATGATTGACAACTCATATGAATGATGACTTTGTTTCATACATTATGAAATTGGGGCTTATAGAGTCCATAATTTCCTCTAGATTTCATACCTAGACTATATTAGAGTCATGATTGTGTTCTAAACTCCATACTCTTAAAAAATACTTCTTGTTATGTCAGTGAGGGATTTGATTGGAAAGAAGGAATTTGGGGCAGGTAAAAAGTGAGAAGTTACTGAAATTATCAGTAAAGAGAAGATCGCAGAGGGAAATTCCATAGTGAGAGACACAAGACAGGAAACATTGTGAACGGGAATCATATGATATTTCCATGTGGAGAATGGGTGAAATATATTGGAGGCAATTTCTAGGCTATAGCTATTGTGGTTTAACAGACTTCATTCAGTGAGGGCAGAACGAGAATGTGGTTTGGTGAAAATAATAACTTATATTTGGGGTTGAATTTAGCAATTTAGCAAACAAGGGTACTATTGGTTTATCAGTTCTGGAGCTCAAACAAAAGGTCAGAACAATGCAAATTTACTGATGATCTGGACTTCCTCCTCAGAGTTCACGTCAAGTGCCCATTGTTTGCCTAGTTCTCTTACATCAACTATAATATAATGAGGTTGTTCTCTTTTCTGGATACCTTGTCCCATAGGTAAAAGGATGCTCATTATCTGTGTAAGATGTCATTGCCATCAAACACGAAGTCCTCTGATGCAGACCTAATAGATTAGCCAAAAGATAAAAATTGTGATGTCTTTCCTGATTACATATTTTATTCTACATTGTTATATTTGCTCTGTGCTACTAACCATTGAGACTTAAATCAAAGCTGTCACTTCCTGGCCTCCTTGTGCCAAGCCCTGCTCCCAAGAATGTAGTGTGTAGAGACTCCGTGAGGGCCACCTGGTACCTTCCTGGTAACCCAAGTTGTGATTCCTGTAATACTCACTGTCACGTGAGAGCTGGGTGTGGAATTCTGACTACCTTTCATTCTGATGATTTCTGCAGAAACTGCTGCCTTGGGAGCCAGGACCTGTGAGGATGACCTCACAGAGCAGCTGTTGAGAACAACCTCAGGTAAGTGTTTCAATTCATTTCAAAATCTTGCCTTGTCCTCAATGAGTTGCATTTGTTACCCCTTAATATGTAAAATAAATATTAGTCAGAATACTCACACAAAAAATACAAAGCAAATTATGATACTTCCCATATTGGTAGCATTTGGGAAGTCATTTTAACCTTTAAAGCAGTTTAGGTCAACAGTAAAATTGAGGGTGAGATACAAATGTCCTATGTCATTATTGCCATTCCACACCCTACTGCTGATCTCTTACAGTGCATTGACATTCCACACTCTACTGATAATTTCAAACATGCATTGACACAATTACCAAACCAAAACCATAGTTTACATTATGTTTTACTTATAGTGTTGTACATTTTGTGGGTTTGGATGAAGATAATGACATGTACAGTGGCCAAGCTATTCACCTGTAGAAACCATGGATTCTCTGCTGTCTTCATATGGCCTTTCTGGGATGTTATGTATTTGGATCATACTTTTGTAGGTTGAATTATTTCACTCTCTAATATGCATTTAATTTTCTCATGTCTGCATAGCTCATTTTTTAGCATTGAATGATAATCTACTCTCTGGATATACATGTTTATTTATGCACTTACCTACTTAAGGTCACCAGGGTTGTTTTCAACTTGTGGAGATTATAGATGAATTTACTGTAAGCATTTGAGCAACGGTTTTTTTGTGCAGAATTTTCAATTTCTTTGGGTAAATATCAAACAACGGAATTGATGGTTCTGTTCAGCTTGGTAACAAGGAATCATTAAACTCTTTAAAAGCGGATGTATGGTTTCGCATTATGACCAGGAACAAAGGAGAGTTCCTGTTTTTTCTTATCTTTCCAGTATTTGATGACAATATTTAGATTTGGGCCATTCTAATATCTATGTAGTAGTATTTCTCTTAGTTCTTTCTTTGCATTTCCTGATGATACATGGGACTTTTTACATATTTATTTAACATCTATATATTAAGATCTTTGGACCATTTTTAATTTATTTAATATTGAGTTTTAATTTTTACATGTTGGGTAGTCCCCTATTAGACATATTGTTTGCAAATATTTTTGCCAGCATCTGACTTGTGTTTTTCTTTTGACAGCATATTTCATAAGTAAAAGATAATTTTAATGAAGTCAGAGTTATCAATTCTATCTTTTGAGAATTGTTGTGTTTGGTGCGGTATCTAAAAAGTTTTTCACAAATCCAAGGTTGTCTAGATCTTCTCCTACTAGATATTTTAAAGTTTGTCTTTTGCATTTAGGTATGTTATTCGCTTTGAGTTAATTCTTCTGAAGAATTTAATGTCTGTGTGTAGATTTATTTTTTCTGTGTAGGTACCTCTAGGTTTATAATAATAAGTAACTTATGTTTAGTAATTTATCACATCTACATTTACAAAGTATGAATGTTCACCTTAATGATTAGCTTTATATAAAATCTATCAATAAGCCAAAGATTATTTTCAGCAATTAATGGATTCATTAGATTTTGTATTAACAGTTGTATTAACACATTCAGCAGTCTCTGTGTTTTGCATATATGTGTACCTTAAAAAAATGACAGTTACACCTTCTGAGCTGCATTCTCTTCAACAACATAAGAGGAAATTCACCCATCTGGCTACGACTCACTTCAGTCATTTTTGCTGTGCAAGTGTGACCTCAGTTACCAGAATTTTACAATTGGAACAATAATGCATTATATAAAAGAAAAGATTGCGAAAGACCTTTACATCCATGGTAATATATTAAAATATTTATTAAAAGAGGCTTTGTAAGTGAAATTATGCTTCCAATATAAACTCAGAAGATCTTTTTAAAAAACTCTGTCATAAAGATGTTTACCTACATCTATACATAGCTAATAAATATTTTCTAAATCTTATGTGTTATTCCCTCAGAAGACTAGAGGACATATTTAAGATAAAGAGAATGCATTCAGTCTCCTTCTACTACCTTAAATTAATCAAAAGATTTTATTAATGAAATGTGCACAGTATAACAAAAAGCAAGGCATGACAAAAATGGGAAGCTAAAAACAGACAATTCCCTGTCAATATATTTATTTATTTTATCAACAATAACACAGAAATTTACATATTTACTCAGTAACTCAGGAATGCATCAGATTTAGATTTTCCATGCCTTTGGCATATTTCCATCTAAATGTTCTATGAAGATGTCAAATTCTAAATTGAGCTCTCTTTTCTATAAAACAGTTTCTCTTCTGTTACTTCAAAACAGTTGAGGCCATCAGGCCATCATGTAATAAAACTGGGAGTCATTAGTTTTACACAAAATATTATTCTGTACTTTCTAGGTGCCAAACAATGCAGAGCCCATGTTATGAGTAAGAATGATGGAGTACTATACAGTAGACAATATTTCTTGGCATATAAATAAAGAATTCCTAAGTGGTAGTAAATATAAAGGACGTAAAAGAGGTGATATATTAAAGCAGAAGTTCTTAAAATATGTTCCACTCAGAAATTTTTAAAAATACAAATTCTTGGGCCTTACCCCAGACCTAATAAATTAGAAACACTCAGGTGGGATCCAGCAGCCTGCGGTTTTATAACCCCTGCAGGTGGTGGTAATTCCTGCAGAGTCTGAGAGCCCCTCACACCTGTGACAGATAATGTGCTGCTTTAAGAAAAGTGGTCAGAGAACTTGAGGAAGGAGCCAGTGGATTGTGTCCTGAAGACCAGGACGGAGCCAGTGATGGAGTGAGAGCTCTAGTGGAACATTCCCATAGAGATGGAAAAGTGTTGGCTATGCTCTAGGAAGGGAGACAAGGCTAACGTAGAAAAAGTGAGTGAGGCAGACACCAGTGTAAACTGTCACCAGTAATACAGGCAAGACCTCCATCACTTCATCCATATTATTCTAAGTGAAATGGTACATTATAGTAGGCTTCAGGCCTTGGGGTGGCTTGATTTTAATCAGTGTTCCAGAATTAATTACAGGACAACAAAATTAAGTTTTACATAGTCGCAGCCAGTTTAGTAATGTAGGTAAGGGGTTAAAGATACCGGCAAGAAAAAATCTAAAGAAGGGAGCGGATTCTGCCTACACTAAATATTTGAGAAGATATATTGGGATTTGATGAATAAGATACACCAGAGAAAGAAACGGTCAAGAATGGTGAATGGTGCTACTGTTAACTGAAATGGGGAAGCAGGGAGAAAAATGGAGAGAGCTGTGCGGAACAGGGATCCGGAGCTCTCATTTCAGCGTATTAAATTTTACATGCCCGTAGGACGGAGCAGAGGAGGTATGTCACCTGAAGCCACAGTCTGGGTGTAGTCATCTACAAAAATAATCTTAGTAGAGAAGAGTGCTTAGCACCAAAGCTGGCAGTATCCTGATATTTAAATGTTGATTAGTGGAGGAGAATCAGCAAAAGGAAATGAGAGGAACCTTTCAGGGTACAATGGAGCGAAAACGAGGAACCATGACATCACAAACTGGTGTGTTTTCGAGACAATGGGTGTAGTAACAAGGACGTTGTAAGTAAGTTGCGTGGTAGGACTTGTAGTCACCTACAGTATGGATTCACAGCACAGACGGCTTGGTGACTGAAACAAACAATTAGCGTACAGAAAAGCCAGATCTTTTTCTTCTTTTGAGTGGACTGAAAAATGAATGCAAAAAGCCAAACGAACTTAAGCAAAAACAAGGAAGTGCTCCTGTTAATTTTTCCCTTTTTATTGATACATATAAGTGCAAAATACAAAGTTTATATTGATCTTGAGCATTTTGTGCACATACAGATCACGGCAAAGTTACAAGACCTTCCCCGCTCTCCTTTTGACCCTCCCCCCACCTCGACCTCCCCGCCAGACCTCATTATTTTCCACTTTAAGTTCCGTGAGAGAATTGTGCTCTGGGTTTCTCATAGCAGAGAGACCATTTGATATTTCACCTTCTGCTTCTGACTCACCTCAATACGCATGATGGTCCCAAGTTGTTTCCATTGGCCTACAAAAGCCTCCAAGCTGTCTGTCTTTATGGATGCATGGTATTCCATTGTGTATAAATACCACAGTTTGTGTATCTATTAGTCAGCTAACAATAGCTAGTTGGTGGAAGACAACAAAATACCCATCCTGTTGATTTCTTTTTAAAAGAGGAACTGAAATTTTCTTCCCCAATTTTGCTTCCAATCTTTAATTCTATATCTCAAGTAGCACACTGTCTACCATATTCCAGGCACAGTTTCAGATATCTTCGGCACAGGTATAAATTAAATAATTAGTATTATTAGAAAATGTTTATTGATGGGGAAAAAAGGCAATGCAAAGATAATTTTCACATACTGCAGTAAATGTACAGAAAAAAGTAACATCCCAAAACATTAAATGCAGGAAAAAAATATATATATATCTCTTTTTTTGGGACAGGGAAATAATGAATAATACTAATGCTGGTAGCAATGCAACAATCTTCTAAAAAATACTTATTTTGTGCTAGGTTCTGTGCTACTTTATTTGCATACATTATCTCCTAACATAACCTTGAGATAGCTATTGCTAGCCCCATTTTTTCAGATATTGAAATTAGGTCCCAAGTTGGACATGAAAGAAGAAAAGGAAGTTGTACAGTGAAGAAAACTTGGCATAGATGTAGACAAGTAACTATACGCATAGAAAGAGGACTCGGCCTAGATGCGGAAAGGTAATTGTGTCTATAGGAAGAAAGGGGGCATTACGCACAGTTGGTGTTTTTTCAGCAGTGTTTAAAACAGGTGCCCTGGACCAAGACATCAGCATCACTTGGGAACATATTAAGAGATTCTTCACTTTTGACCTACTAAATTAAAAACTGCAGAGACAGAGCTCAGAAATCCATGCTGTAACATATCTTCCAGGCAATTTGTTTGCCTGAATTAAAGAAAAATCATTAATAAAAGTGAAAATTTATTTAACATCTTCATTTTGGGATCATATGTGATGTCTCTATGCCCCTCAATTCTAAAGTTTTCCTTTAATACATTTAATGTTATATTTTTCCTATAAAACTTTTTATCTTTTGTGACTTTTAAAAATTGAGAAATGTGAAAGCTATAATGTAGCTACTCCTTCTGTGATCCCAAGCCTAAACCAAACCTATAGGTTTTTCTAGAGAAAGTGATTTTTTTCATGTTAATATTCTTGACTCTGATATATATATATATATGAATGATATCAAATTTATTCCTAAAACTCTTTTTGAGAATGAAAGTGACCTTTTATACTGACTTAAATTAAATTTTATGGTGTGTGTACATCACCTTGCAATTATTTTTTGCATGATTAAAAATTTGTAAAGTTCTCGTGACTCCAAAGAGCCTACCTGTAATAAACAGCTTTCGCCTTCTAAACCACAAAACAGGCCTGAATTGCTTGTGCATTGCAGCTAATTGCCTGCCTACTTCAAAGGCAGAACCGAGAAGTGAGCGGGGAAAGTCACAGGAGAAGGAGAATTGCAGGCAAATCTACCTCTAAGGGTTATGAGTTGTGGCTTGGAGGAGCTGGGCAAAGTTATGGCCTCAGAACTGCTGTTTGCGATTAAGTTGATGGGGAGAGCCTATCCCACAATCTTTCCCTGCTGCGGACACAGAGTCTTTGTTCACGTTCAAATTTCTCAAACTGTTGCCAGGGTCAGACTGAGGTCAGACACCACAGTGATGTATAGAAGAACATGTCTGGGAATTTCTCTCACACTTAAAACACATACCAGAAAATGAAGAAGAGGGCCTTGCAAAATCTGTCTGATGAGACCCAGATTATACTCCAGCTTTTCTTTTAGTGCCTTCATAATTTTCTTTTTTCTTCTCTTGACACATGATGTTTTATTAATGTGAGTTCTGATAGCCCTTACAATTTTATGTCCCCTCAAGATAAGGACTCTCAGTAGCTCTCTGACACTTCATTTTCCAGCTGTGGGGAAAGGTCTAGTAAATCTGCTCACAGAAGTCTTGCATCCCTTCCTCAGGATGAGTTGGAAAGGAGCTGCCACTGGTCTGTCACTGGATATCACACCATGAATGTGGACTTGGTGGGACACAGCATAATCTAATCATGACCTCCCAGAATGGTCTGGGCCGCCATAGCCATCAGCCTGGCCTGGTGCTGGGAGGAGTGAGCCACGGTGTGATCTGTAAATTGTCCCAAGTGGTGAATGCAGACTAAAGCTGGAAAAGGTTTACACTCTGTCTTTTTAAAAGTAAAATTTCCATGTACATTTGTCTAAAAGGGAAGCTTTCCCCAGCCCTCACTACC
The DNA here is from genome assembly GCA_004027205.1 of Ctenodactylus gundi. NCBI lineage: Eukaryota > Metazoa > Chordata > Mammalia > Rodentia > Ctenodactylidae > Ctenodactylus > Ctenodactylus gundi. The sequence continues at coordinate 327,345 of PVKB01001349.1, read as the reverse complement.
TTCACAAAGACCTATCTCCCCTCTGCTTTTATGCAGAAACAAACTGAGAAACCTAAGTAGACAGATTTGCAGGATGCCTTTGAGGATGCGCAGTTGAACCAGATTCTCAGTCTGAATACATTAAATATCCCTGCTTTCCCGGTAGAATTTTGGTGTTTCCTGGTGAGCCCAGAACTGCCCCACTGTTGTTTCCTACTCACCCTGCTCCAGTTGCTGAGCGTGGTTGTCAAGTGAGGCGCTAAATAGATTTTTTTTTTTTTTTTTTTTTTTGGTGCTCAGCTGCTACATATGACAGTGGATATTTCATTCTGCTGTCAGAATGTTATTAATAAAACATGGGGTGTGGAGAGGGCCACGATTCCCCCTTTCAATCACTACAGCATTTGCAATGAAAATTTTATTCAGTGTGTAATTTTCAGTTAATGCTTGACACTTAAGGTGTCCATGGCAGCATTTTGTATGGTTATTGAAGGGTTAATTGTATCATGTTCTCTGCATAAAAGCTTTGCTTATCAAAAGCAAATAGAAGAGTGTATGCAAATGTGTGCCGATGACCTTTTGCCTTTCCAGGGTTAATTCATATGGTCATTAAAGATTTTATGAAATTGAGCAGCCTGGTGCTTCAAATCCCATTTTACCTCCTTCTCCTAATTTATGTAATTCCTACCTGAACCGGGGAATATGATTTTTATTTTTTGTGCTGCAATGAAAACAGCACGCCACGCTGTGAGGAGTTGCGAGCTTGGTTATCTGGCATTACTCAGATTGCTAAAAATTCATTAAAATGTGACATCAGCCCACTGAGAGACAAATGATCGCAGGATCAAAGAGAACAGTGGGCCTTTCACGGATTAGTGCCGCACAGCCCGGCCTAGAGCCCACCACGTAAACAGATTAGTCCACCAGCAGTGGCATAGCTAAGATTTACAGAATAATTAAATAGGTTTGAGTTACTGTGAGGATTTCCATGTAATCTAGCTGGTGTGAACTCGTGAATGAGGTGTGGGCTGATGCAGTCATCATGAAAGTATACCTTACTGTGTCCTAAGCCGTATGTAGCTCCTCCTATTAAAAAAATATACAACCTAGCTGAAGTTTTGAGATCTTCTCTCCAATAAAACATCAAATAGTACTTCTGAGGTCTAGAATCTGAATAGGAGTAATACCTTCTTTTATTTAACCCATTATGATCACACTGTTTTACTAGGAACTTTTCTAAGAATAGATCTGTCTTGTTTGGACACTCATCCAAGTCACAGAAGAGGTCCACTTGGTACATGTTGGAATTACAGAATTGCCTTCCATCACAATATTTTCACTTAAAACTATACTCATCCATATTTCTTTCATTTTAATTTAGTACATACATGCATGCTGTACAGGATTTGCATTAGATTAAAAACTTGAATTCGCGAAGCTGACTGGTTCTAATGTAGACCCGTTGCATACACGTATGCTGTCCTCTGAGTCAGACTCTCTGAAGGAAATTCACGACTGATGCTTTTACGTGGCCCATTACTTGATTTTGGTGTTCACTGGGAGGAATTTTTAGTTCTACTCATTGGTGTGTCTTTCTTAACAGAAGAACAAAGCGAGGAGACAGAAGGGGCTATTAAGCCCACAGCAGCAGCTGAGGATGATGGAAAGGACACAAGCGAGAGAGACAATAGTGAAGGCAAAGACTCCAGCAAAGACTCTGGTAAGATACTAGACTCTTGTGCCTTTCATTTTCCTACACTCATGTATTCCTTACGACCAACCTTTCCTTCACCCCCACCCCACAAAGCTTACTAAAAGCTTCTCATTTTAAACTGTCCGAGCATTCCCTCTACTATTCATTGCATGTGCATTTTGCATGTGATTTCTATCAGTAGCCTCCCATTGACCTATTTTTAATCATAACCATCTGACAGAATAGATGTGGATAAGTTGAAGAATATTACAGGACGACCAGCAAGATTATTTTTTAATCAAATCAGTTTGTGTGCTTGTAATTTTTTAAGCATCTTTCATTAATCTTAGCTATACTTGTGATTCCTCTGATGGCATATTAATTTTTCATAAGCACAGGATTAGATATCACTTGAATTTTGTCATTCAATCAAATGCATCCCCTCCCAAACCATGTAGCCCTAAAAATAAATACAATTTTTTTCTCTTTTTTTCAACTTACTCAGGAATTTGCCCTTTTTAAGGGCATCTATTTGAGGCATTTCAAACAAAATCCAGTGAAAAGGTTTACAGATGATTCAGCCTAAGAAAGAGGAAATATCATTGAAAAAGGATTAGGTGCTGGGTAATTTTGATCTTCTAGAATAGACAAATCCCAGTAATGAAAGCTACTGTCTTTGAAAACAAACCTTCGTGTCATGACATTTACTTGTGCACAAACAAACCCTAGGCCAGCATCTGGTGTGGATACCTAAGGCTTTTTTTTGTGTTTGATTTGGCAAATATATGGCTTCATCCATGCTTTGTATGTATGAGATGGAAATCTATGGTTGAAATTAATATTACATTGGCTACTTTTGCTGCACGCTATACCTAGTTTTATTACGTGAGACTCATTGAAGCAGAAGATGTGTTGAAATGGGTTCAAGCCTATTAGTTTCAGGTAGTCATCTATCTATTTCTTGAATTCCTGTGACAGCCACATACAAAAGAAGCTTGTTTTTCACTCTAAAGACATTGGGTTGTGCAAAATGTATCACTCTTTTACATATGAGTTCATTTAAATCTGGATTGTCTCATATGTGTTATTCAGCCTTTGCCTATCCAAGTTTCACATTTTCATCAACAATTATTGAGAGGGCTCCCTGCTTCTCTCCCCTCCCTGTTCAATGCTAACATTGTTTTCCACTGGAGGACAGTGAGCAAAGCCCCATTGTTCTTTGCTTCTGAGACATAGCGCCTAACATATGATTCTAGTTTGATTTAAACAAAGAAGATCTACGATTGGTGTTGAGCCTAAAGCTTTCATCTCTGAAAAGATGCCTCAGCAGCCTCTCAGTAGGCTGGCTCCTCAGGATACTGACAAGGAATTGGAAGTACTTCGTGGTCTGTTGTGTACTATCTATGCCTCATTTGAAAAGGACTGGAAATAGGAAGGTGGCCAGTCTGCTCCACACTGGACCTCATCAAGGTCCAAATAGTCCAGCCAGCCATGAACTAGTTGGCAGAGGGCAGGATTCTGTCTGTATTTACTGATGTCTTTTCTACACTAGATCCAAAGTAGATTTTGAAGCGTATCTTTCTTGTTCTTCAGAGAATACAGAAGACCTTACACAGATATCACACCAGAGTTCACTAAGTGCTATGTAGTAGTTTGCCTAGGACATAATGTTTGGGATTAAGTATCTAATATATGGTAACACATAAAGAATTCTGGGAATCCTTGAAAATAGATTTCATCTTACTTTTTTTTGGGGGGGAGGGTCTCACTCTTCAGCCCAGGTTGATTCTGAACTCACTATGGAGCCCAGGCTGGCCTTGGACTCTTGGCAATCCTCCTGTCTCAGCCTCCCGAATGCTGGGATTATCATTTTAGTTTTGAGGAAAGAGACTTACTTGGAACATACCACAGGGGCTCAACCTCCACCTTTACAATTTCTTGCTCTCCATAATTAATGGGATCAATTGTACCCTAATGACCTAACACTTACTGGCCTTCCTTGGGTACCTAAGGATTTGGATGGATACAGGAGAGGATGCACACTGTTACATTATAGTGGTTATTTAAACAAATTTTATCCTTGTAAAAACGCTATTGCTATTTGGATAAAAATGAGCTCCAAGCATAGACCAAATAAAAGCAATTGCAGAAATGTAAATATACAACTCTGAAAACTCCAGGACAGTTCTTATTATTAAAAACTAATATGAATTTTTAACAAATTATCTATTTTCTAGATTCAATCTCATTAGGTTAAAAATTATTACATGAACATTTCCTTGTGAATATTTCTGATAGTTGATCAACCACATTCACACAAATATTTTCTTATATCAGTTAGAATTGTCAAAAGGACAGTAGTAAACATAAAGTAATCACCATCACACGATGTTAGATGGGAAAACAGTTTGACCTCACTTTAGCAATAAATTTTTTTTAGATAGGAAGGAATTAACACGTTAGTAAGGCTGTTTTTGTAAGCTACTATGCTGAGTTGCTGACATTAATCTGTAGGACCAGAGCTTTCAAAACGAGACTTAGCAATATGCAAGTCATATTTGTTGAATATTCATTCATAATAGAAAAGCCTCCTAATGCCTCATTTATATTGTCATTTAAATCTAGTGCCACTTTAGATTAATTATAATCCAAATTATAGCTCTGTGCAGTATAAGAATTAATATAGAGTTTATCCAGATTAATACATTTGCATTGAAAATGTAATATGTCTCTGCCAAGGCTAAGGGGACCACACTTTAATAAGGGAGTAAACATGAGGAAAGATGGAAATTAACCTTCATTATTGCAATTAAAATTATCCTTTCATTATAGTCCCATTAGAAAAAAATATTGTGTCAGTAATTATAATTTAGAATTATTTAGAGTTGCATTATAGCTGTTATATCCAAGTTTTATAGTATTTAAATTTTAATATATTGATTTATAAATAATAATTCAATATTTTTTCAAGATTATCTACGGGTGCATGTTTGTGTTATTAGATTTTCCTCAGTTGTTATGAGTATAAACCATTTTATAACCTTCTGTATTTTAGAGATTGAAAATTCCTAAGTAGGCAGCATCTGAATTGAAATGAATTATGTTCCTTTTATACTAGTAATCTCAAGCAAGTTAAATAATCCTGTAATTGACAGATAATCATTGGTTCATGCATTTGGAAGTACTTACTTGTAATTAGACTTCATTTTTTAGTTAAAATTCATTAAAATGACATTGTTCTTTGAGGATATTGTGGTGTCCTTAATAACACAAAATAAACTGATTTCATTTCAGTTTCTGCTAATCTAAGGAAACAAACAGGATTTATTTCAAATAAAGTTGCAAATATAAACTGAGTAGTCACAAAACTTAAAATCTTCCTAAAATTAATTGGCCCTTATTTATAACACAGATCAGAAAGAAGACCCCAGAGTTGATTTCTCTTAATTTACCAAGAATGCCATAATATTAGACTTGAGATATAACATCTCTTTGAATGTTTAAGGAAGGCATGTATAAAATGTAGCTTCTATTGTCTCTACAAATAATCCTGATGACCTGTCTCAGTCTCAAGAGACGGCCTTGGTCATATGTTAAGACACCTCAGTGTTCTTTGCTTCCTCATAGTACCAGTAGCTTGCATTTCTGGAATACTTAGCTAAACTTAGACAGTCTTGCCTTTATTTGTAACTTCTTAAAGTAAAAGCATCTTTGGGAAGCTCCCAGCTAATCTTACCATCATGGCTTATTTAAGTTAATTCACAACTATTGAACTTGCAGCATGTGTTCAACTGATTACTGCATCCAACAGTTATTGCAATAGTCACGTGATACTGACCCTCAAACTTAATTCTTATTTTCTTTACAAAATACAGAACATCACGAAATATAAAAGCATTGGATTTTGATATTAATAAGCATAAAACTAAGAACAATATGTCTGTAATACACAAGGAATTAATTACAACAAACTTGTATGCCAGCAAATTTAGTAAAATGTTTCAAACCTTGAAATGAGTACTTTTTTATGCATTATAGTATTGACATTAGAAAAAGATATTTATTGTATATGTATATGAAAATAATAAAGCTAGAAATTTCTGAAAAATTTATTCTATTTCTGATGCTCAAAGGTCATGCAAACAATGACAATCAAGAAAATTTTCTTTTAGCTGTGTGTGATAGTCTTGGATAGCCCAGGGAAATAAATCAATTTATTATCTGGTCTTTGCCAATTCTTCCACATACATAAAACACCAATAAAGGAGTAGGAGACAGTATTAATTTTTAAAGGAAATATTCGTACTCATTAATGGGAACTTTGTGAGAAAATTTTTTACAGAGAGCAACTATCATAATAGACACTGATTTAAGTGAGAATCAGTTTGTATAACATGGGCTGACACATTAAACAGTAATTTTTATTTGCAAATACTAAATATATTATTTTCTTGAATTTTAATACAGTTAAAATGATGAGATGAAGTACATTCTGTTGTTATTTGGAGGAAGACAAATAAATTTCATTATGGAATTAGTTATGAGATAAATATCCCTGTTTGGGCATATGCTTGGATATTAAGCACTTAGTTTTAAATCAATATCACAAAACTTTGACGTATATTTCAAATTTAAATTAATCATAAATTGTCAAATTTGTAAAATAATTTTTTCTCCAAAGTACATGTAAATGCAGAATTAAATGCTAATCTAAATCAAATTTATTATTTTTTAATCTAGAAATCAATATACAGACAATTCATTGAAAGCTAGCACTAATGTTGTACCTACCATAACCTCAAGGGATTCAAGCTAATGCTCTCTAAATGTTTTTTAGATTCTATTTTAATTTAAATCTCCTGAGAATAATTCTTATCTTTAAATTTCTTCCTCAATTCAAAATTCTGGATATACCTATGTGGAAAAAAAAAAAAAAAAAAACTCTGTCCACCAGAAATAGAATTAATTTCTTTTTGTTCAATGTTTACTTTGTTTCTCTAACATCCTTGACTTTATTTTAAAATTAAAACTGTGTTACTTTGAAATAAGGTGCAGTTTGTTCATTTATATGAACCTTATGTGAATTCAAGAAAAATCAAGCTAAATTTTCACGGGCAGTGTACAATCAGATTACCCCTGGACTATATATTTACGCAGGGTCTGATAGCAATCAATAGTTTAGCTTCATTGCATTTCAAGATGTATTTGCACCCAGTTGTCCAGTGATAGTGTCCTCACCCTGGAAATAATTTAGTTGCAAATTGACTGGAAGATGGTGAAAATTGAAAGTTAAAATTAGAAATACTCATAATAAACAGCAGAAAAAAGGTCAGATGATGCCGTGCTATGATGAGATTGGAATGGCTGGTAAATGAGGTTTCGTGTTTGTCGTGAGATGTATGTGACATGCCTACCCAATGTCGCTGTAATATCCAGGCTTGCCAAGGAGATTACCGGGCAAATTGATGCAAGGGAGAATTTTCCTGTTAGATTGGGAAATTAGAATTGTGCTCTTTTCTTTGATATGTGTGAGACTCCTACACATCACATTGCTCACCTAGGCAAAAACTGAAACCGTCTTTAACATTAGGTATTTGAATTAACTCTGTAAAACAATTGTCTTTTTTGAGATTTATCCTGTAATGTTGTGTGGACAGCCAACTGCTGGAATATCTAAGGCAAAGAATATATCACTAGTAGAAGCAAAGGATCAGTGTTTGGTTAACTTTTAAATTATTTTAATGTTTAAATCAAATATTAGTATAAAATATTATTTTAGTTCTAGAATTACAACTAATCAGATCTTCACACATAGATGAAACATCAGCCCCCCAAAATTTAGAGACTAAGTAATTAACCATTAGTAAAAATGAATTTCCTAGGTTAGTATTTGTGAATGAGAGTAGATGGGCTGTAATGTGGTAAAGGAATTCCAAGACACTAGAGAGCACAAGTTATTGTTGAACCTTTCCAGGCCACCCAGGGTTGTCTAAACACAAGACAAGAATACATTTAAAATATATATTTATAAGTCCACTTGGTCAATGGACAAAAGAAGTGTGCTTTTTGCCTTTTAAGACTTGAAAGTTTTCATATGGTTCCTTTTGTGGTTCAGTAGATTTAGGATCATGATTATTTGAAAAACATATTTTTTTTTGATTGTGACATTGTGTTTATAAATTGAGTTGTCTTGTTCTTTTTGGGAAGCAGGAGTAATCACACCAGAGAAGGAGCTAAAAGTCAGTGTGGCAGGGGCCACCCAGCCAGTCCTGCTGGCAAAAGAAGAAGATGGTGCGACAAAAAAGGCAAAGCCTGCAGAGGAGACTAAATTCTGTCCCGAACAGGTAAGTGTGGTATTCTCCAATCGATGCAGCAATAGCTTCTTTGTTTGCTTGTCACTGATAGTTTTAGAATCCCAAATATCCCATGCTGTTAAAATGCATGCAAACATTTTATTAGTGCCTGATATTATTCTAAATCAGAAGTCATCAAAATATATTAATCAGTCATGACCATGTTCATCTGATCTTTTCCAGTTCTATCAGTGTCCTTATTGTAACTACAATAGTAGAGACCAGAGTCGGATCCAGATGCATGTCCTGTCACAGCACTCAGTGCAGCCTGTCATCTGCTGTCCTCTCTGTCAGGATGTCCTCAGCAACAAAATGCACCTGCAGCTACATCTGACGCATTTGCACAGTGTGTCGCCTGATTGTGTGGAGAAGTTGCTTATGACAGTAAGGATACCAAATGTTGATACTCGTGTGTGAAGGCATTGATGCAAATTTGCAATGATGGGTTGAGAAATTTCTTCTGAGCTACTTAACCATCTTTTATTGACTGGGTGGTAGAAATCAGCTAACATCCATTTGTGGTCTCTTTTGCTCAGAGAATATATATGGCAAAAAGTGTATCTTAATTGATAACGTTAAATCTTTTTACATCTACAATGTTAGTCAAGTGACTTGTGAACCTGTTGAGTTTTAAATGTCTTGGTTATTATTTAGAAAATATAGAACTGCTAAACCATTCCAGCTAAAATAAAAAAAGAAGAACCCAGTGTTGATCTGAAGTTTGAAGTGACAGATTTCCCTATTTTGTTGAAAAAATGCAAATAGGATGTACTAATGCCCAGTGAGAGATATAATAGGATTTCTTATCTCTGAAGTATCATTAACATGAAATCCTTTCATTTTCAAAGGTGCCAGTTCCTGATGTCATGATGCCAAACAGTATGCTACTTCCAGCAGCTGCCTCAGAGAAATCAGACAGGGATACACCTGCAGCTGTGACAGGAGAGGGGTCTGGAAAATATTCAGGTATGATAATTTATGATCAATATCTGTGGAGAAAGTACTCCGGGATTTAGACTTGTGGTAGTGCTCCAAGATTTTTACTATCACAAAAAATAATTTAAACTATTAATGCCTTTCCCACAAAGGAAGAAACATAGGATGTTTCCACCAGCCTCACTTTCTAAGGCGTATTTGTCACTCCGTCATCTCCATCTGTCCTTGGAGTACCTAATCGTCAGACAACCAAGAATATTCTGTGTTCTTATTCATGAATACCAAGATTATGACCCTGGGTGTTACACCTTTTGCTGTGTATTATAATTATTTTTGATTTGTTTTCTTTGTCATGAATCTCCTTGAGATCAGGAGTGATTTCTTATTCACCTTTATATATATATATATATCCTCAACAGAGAGCTGAGTCTTTGCCACCTGATAGTCACTCAATAAACATTTCTCTGAAAGAATCAATTAAACAGAAGTCTTTACAGACCCTCACTTGCTGTATGCATTGACACTTAAGTGGTTGGCTTTCTCACTGTAAGAGATCTGTCTGTGCTTTCTCTGAATAGGTGAAAGCCCAGTGGATGACAAAAGTATGGCAGGTCTGGAGGATTCAAAGGCCGGTGTGGAAATAAAGAGTGAGGAGCAGAAACCACCTAAAGAACCCTCGGAAGTGTCAGAGTGGAATAAAAATAACACTAAGGATGTGAAAATCTGTGATACTCTGCAAGAACAACTAAGTGAACACCAAAAAAGGCAGCCACTCTCTGTGTCTGACCGCCATGTTTATAAGTATCGCTGTAACCACTGTAGCTTGGCTTTTAAAACTATGCAGAAGCTTCAGATACATTCCCAGTACCACGCAATTCGGGCTGCAACAATGTGCAATCTCTGCCAGCGTAGTTTTCGCACATTCCAGGCTTTAAAGAAACACTTGGAAGCAGGTCATCCCGAGTTAGGCGAAGCCGAGCTTCAGCAGCTATGTGCCTCCCTGCCAGTGAACGGAGAACTCTGGGCAGAGAGTGACACTGTGGCCCAGGAGGACCATAGCTCAGAGCAGGAAATGGACAGAGAGTACGAGGTGGACCACGAGGGGAAGGCAAGTCCTGTAGGAAGTGACAGTAGCTCTATTCCTGATGACTTGGGCTCTGAACCAAAGAGGACCTTACCTTTTAGAAAAGGGCCCAATTTTACGATGGAAAAATTTCTCGATCCATCTCGTCCATATAAATGCACAGTGTGTAAAGAGTCATTCACTCAAAAGAACATTCTCTTGGTCCATTATAATTCAGTGTCTCACCTGCATAAGTTGAAAAAGGTTTTGCAGGAAGCCTCGAGTCCTGTCCCACAAGAAACCAATAGCAGCACAGATAACAAGCCCTACAAGTGCAGCATTTGCAACGTTGCATATAGCCAAAGCTCGACATTGGAAATCCACATGAGGTCTGTGCTTCACCAGACAAAGGCCAGGGCTGCGAAGCTGGAACCCAGTGGACACATGCCTGGTGGGCATGGAATCGCAGCAAATGTGAATAGCCCCGGCCAAGGGATGTTAGATTCCATGAGTTTAACAGCAGTCAACAGCAAAGATACCCACTTAGATGCCAAAGAATTAAGTAAAAAGCCAACTTCTGAGTTAATCTCTGCTCAGCCTACACACCACCCACCGCAATCACCAGCACAGATCCAGATGCAACTGCAGCATGAGTTACAGCAGCAAGCTGCATTCTTTCAGCCACAGTTTCTCAACCCCGCATTTCTGCCTCATTTTCCTATGACCCCAGAAGCACTGCTGCAGTTCCAGCAGCCTCAGTTTCTCTTTCCATTCTATATACCTGGGACGGAATTTAGCTTGGGCCCAGATTTGGGTTTGCCAGGTTCTGCCACATTTGGTATGCCAGGCATGGCGGGCATGGCTGGCTCCTTACTTGAAGATCTGAAGCAGCAGATCCAATCCCAGCATCACGTTGGCCAAACCCAGCTCCAGATTCTACAGCAGCAAGCACAATACCAAGCCACGCAGCCTCAGCTGCAGCCTCAGAAACAGCCACAGCAGCCGCCACAACCACCACAGCAGCAGCAGCAGCCACCACCACAACCGCAGCCCGGCAAGTTATCGAAACAAGAGCAAAGTAACCTCGGGAGCCCGGACTGCCAGATAACGAAGGACATGCCATCTTACAAGGAAGCGGAAGAGATGGCTGAAAAGCAAGAAAAGCCAAAGCAGGAATTTACGAGTGAAAGTGAAGGACTCAAAGAAAGCAAAGACGTAAAGAGGCAGAAGTCCTCGGAGACATCCATCCTCCCACCGCGAATAGCCTCTGGGGCCAGAGGAAACGCAGCCAAAGCCTTGTTGGAGAACTTCGGCTTTGAACTGGTCATTCAGTATAACGAGAACAGGCAGAAGGTGCAGAAGAAGAGCAAGAGTGGCGACGGGGACAGCACTGAGAAGCTGGAGTGTGGAACGTGCGGCAAGTCGTTCTCCAACGTCCTCATCTTAAAGAGCCACCAAGAGCACGTGCATGGGCAATTCTTTCCGTGCGGGGCGCTGGAAAAATTTGCGCGCCAGTACAGGGAGGCCTATGACAAGCTTTATCCCATTTCTCCATCTTCTCCTGAAACGCCGCCTCCGCCGCCTCCCCCTCCTCCCCTGCCACCGGCCCCGCCTCAGCCTTCCTCTGTGGGTCCTGGGAAAATCCCAAGCACTGTCGCTACTCCTCTGCAAGCACCGCCGCCAACGCCCCCACCGCCCCCCCCGCCGCCCCCGCCCCCGCCCCCGCCCCCGCCCCCTCCGCCTTCGGCGCCCCCCCAGGTACAGCTGCCTGTCTCGCTGGACCTTCCGCTCTTCCCGTCCATCATGATGCAGCCCGTGCAGCACCCGGCACTGCCCCCACAGCTCGCCCTGCAGCTGCCCCAAATGGACGCTCTCTCTGCAGACCTCACCCAGCTCTGCCAGCAACAGCTGGGGTTGGATCCAAACTTCTTAAGGCATTCTCAGTTCAAACGCCCGCGGACAAGAATCACCGATGATCAATTGAAAATCCTGAGAGCTTATTTTGACATCAATAATTCTCCAAGTGAAGAGCAAATCCAGGAAATGGCAGAGAAATCCGGCCTCTCTCAAAAAGTTATCAAGCACTGGTTTCGAAATACGCTTTTTAAGGAACGACAGAGAAACAAGGACTCACCATACAACTTCAGTAACCCTCCTATAACTGTTCTAGAAGATATCAGAATTGATCCGCAGCCGGCCTCCTTAGAACATTACAAGTCAGATGCATCATTCAGTAAAAGGTCTTCTCGAACGAGGTTTACCGACTACCAGCTTAGGGTTCTCCAAGACTTCTTTGATACAAACGCTTACCCCAAAGATGATGAAATAGAACAACTCTCAACTGTCCTCAATCTACCTACTCGGGTTATTGTCGTGTGGTTCCAGAATGCTCGTCAGAAAGCGCGGAAGAGCTACGAGAATCAAGCAGAAACTAAAGATAATGAGAAAAGAGAACTCACGAATGAACGGTATATTAGAACAAGCAACATGCAGTACCAATGTAAAAAGTGCAATGTGGTTTTCCCCCGGATTTTTGACTTGATTACACATCAGAAAAAGCAGTGTTACAAGGATGAGGATGACGAGGCCCAAGATGAAAGCCAAACAGAAGACTCCATGGATGCCACGGACCAAGTGGTATACAAACATTGCACCGTGTCTGGACAGGCAGATGCAGCCAAAACCACTGTAGTCCCTCCAGCAAGTTCTGGCTCTGGGACTAGCACACCCTTGATTCCTTCACCCAAACCAGACCCCGAGAAGACTTCTCCAAAACCTGACTATCTCACGGAAAAGCCAAAGCAGAGTGACCTTGCTCCCCCTTCTCAAGGCGCCAAATTGGCCCCACCATTAGCATCAACTTCTGCAGACCCACCACCAGTGTCCACAGCCCAGCCACAGCCACAGCCACCCAAACAACCCCAACTTATTGGGAGACCTCCCTCGGCTTCTCAAACCCCAGTCCCTTCTAGTCCACTGCAAATTTCCATGACTTCTCTCCAGAACAGTCTACCTCCACAGTTACTCCAATACCAATGTGATCAGTGTACCGTTGCCTTCCCGACTCTGGAACTCTGGCAGGAGCACCAGCACATGCACTTCCTTGCTGCTCAAAACCAGTTCCTCCACTCACCATTCTTGGAAAGGCCCATGGACATGCCCTACATGATATTTGACCCCAATAATCCACTGATGACCGGACAGCTGCTGAGTAGCTCTCTCACACAAATGCCACCTCAGACCACTTCCTCCCATGCCACAGCACCCCCGACTGTTGCTGCTTCCCTTAAAAGGAAACTGGATGACAAAGAAGACAATAACTGCAGTGAAAAGGAGGGAGGAAACAGCGGCGAGGACCAGCACCGTGACAAACGCTTGAGAACCACCATCACCCCTGAACAACTGGAAATACTCTATGAAAAATACCTGCTGGATTCCAATCCTACCAGGAAGATGCTTGATCATATTGCACGCGAAGTGGGGCTGAAGAAAAGAGTTGTGCAGGTCTGGTTCCAGAACACCCGAGCACGAGAAAGGAAAGGCCAGTTCCGGGCAGTGGGTCCGGCCCAGTCTCATAAACGATGCCCATTCTGCAGAGCCCTGTTTAAAGCAAAGTCAGCCTTAGAAAGCCACATTCGCTCTCGACACTGGAATGAAGGAAAGCAGGCAGGTTACAGCTTGCCTCCGAGCCCCTTAATATCTACGGAGGACGGGGGAGAAAGCCCTCAGAAATACATTTATTTTGACTATCCATCTTTGCCATTAACAAAAATTGATCTATCAAGTGAGAACGAATTGGCTTCCACAGTGTCAACGCCTGTTAGTAAGACAGCCGAGCTGTCACCGAAGAATCTTTTAAGCCCTTCTTCTTTTAAGGCAGAATGTCCTGAGGATGTTGAGAATTTAAATGCCCCTCCTGCTGAGGCTGGATATGACCAAAATAAAGCGGACTTTGATGAGACTTCATCCATTAACACGGCCATCAGTGATGCCACCACGGGAGATGAGGGAAACACCGAGATGGAAAGCACCACGGGAAGTTCCGGAGATGCGAAGCCAGCTCTATCACCAAAAGAGCCCAAAACGTTGGATGCTTTGCCAAAACCAGCGACCACACCTACCACAGAGGTATGTGATGACAAGTTTCTCTTTTCTCTGACAAGCCCGTCGATTCCTTTCAATGATAAAGATGGTGACCACGACCAAAGCTTTTACATCACAGATGACCCTGACGACAACGCTGACCGCAGTGAAACATCCAGCATAGCCGACCCGAGCTCACCCAATCCATTTGGGTCTGGCAACCCTTTCAAGTCCAAGAGTAATGATCGGCCAGGCCACAAGCGTTTCAGAACCCAGATGAGCAACCTCCAGCTCAAGGTTCTCAAGGCTTGCTTTAGCGACTACCGAACTCCAACCATGCAAGAATGCGAAATGCTGGGGAATGAGATTGGCCTACCCAAACGTGTGGTACAGGTGTGGTTTCAGAATGCCAGGGCAAAAGAAAAGAAATTTAAAATCAATATAGGGAAGCCTTTCATGATCAATCAAAGTGGAACAGAAGGCACCAAACCAGAGTGCACACTCTGTGGGGTGAAGTACTCTGCCCGCTTGTCTATCAGAGATCATATTTTCTCCAAACAACACATTTCCAAAGTGAGGGAGACTGTGGGCAGTCAGCTCGATCGCGAGAAAGATTACTTAGCTCCAACGACGGTTCGGCAGCTGATGGCACAACAAGAACTTGATCGTATAAAGAAAGCTTCAGATGTGCTGGGCTTAACTATACAGCAGCCAGCTATGACGGACAGTGGCCCCCTTCACGGCATCAGCCTGCCAGCAGCCTACCCAGGACTCCCCGGTCTCCCTCCGGTACTTCTCCCTGGGATGAATGGTCCATCTTCTTTGCCTGGATTTCCACAAAACTCAAACAGTAAGTCACTTATAAGAGAATCGCTCTAGTTAATTAGGTAGCATTAAGCAACCAAACACATGTAACCAAGATAGAGTGTGTTTACACTTTTAACTTCAATAAGGGAAACTGATAAATCACTTGAAATATATGCTTTGCTGGAGATAGCTAATAATCAGGAGTCGGGCCCACCTGGACGATATGCAGAGACCCAAAATTACACAGACCATATCAGATCTCAAAAATGGCTTATTTTTAACATTACTCTTTATGTTTTAAAATATTATTTTTATACACTAATATCAACACTGATTTCAAATGACTCCTGACACAAACACATGGCATAGTATTTGATATGTAGCATAAGAAAGTGAAACATTAAAGAGCATATTCATTGTTGTTCTAATTTATGTTCATTACAAGGACAGTATTTTGGTTTTGTGTCAGTTTTCTTGTTCATCCCCTCACCCAGAAGTGTCAAGAAATTCAAAAGTCAAGGGCTCTCTAAAATCAAAGGGGTTATCCACTCACCTTGCACCCAGCATAGAATAAAGCATATGTTTCATGTTAAATGACTGAAAATATGGTTATGTAATAATTTGTAAGTTCAGCATTTTTGGCAGTTTCTGATTTTTGTAGCATTAAGTGATACTGATCATTTACATAAGCTCACAATTGTAGAGAAACATTAGTATTTCTCTATCACTGTCTCCTCCTTTCTCCCCAGCTCAGGTTTCTCACTGAGGCAACCCCAGATGCCGAATCCAATTCTCTGTTCATCAAGAGGAACGTAATTTGTGTAGTTTAGATTTTGTAAGTACAGGTGTTCAGTCATACTAGGTTGAATAAATTGCACAGAGTGTCTTATAGGCAGTTCTGCAGCAAAAAATAATACAAAAGTTATGTATCATTTAGAATAGAAAAACCTATTGCAATTCCTCCTTTTAAGTATATTGTCAAGAAGAAACTTAAGAACATTTTTTCACTAATTAGAATTTTATATACATTTCAGAATTTTTGATTCCACCATTTTCTTAACAGAAAACAAAATTGTCATTGTCCTCTGAAGAAGTTGTTTTAAATTTTAGCTTGGGTGACTTGGAAACTATGGTATCTAACAGTTGGCCAGCCATTGCTAGCGCATCTGGCTCTTTGTCCTGAATGACTGGTTGACTTTAGAGGAAAGGAGAATGGAGCCATACACAGAAAGATTGTTAGTAAGAAAATGCCTATGAAGTTCTTTCTTTTAGCACATGCACTTTCTTCTTCCCCTAAAAGTGTTTTGGTTTAAATTGTCTGAAAAAATCTAGGAACTTAAATTAGTAGGACCCACAATATTTATTTTGAATAAGGATTTTAATTAAATCAAATATAAGTATTTTAAGAACAAGAAAATGAGTGTTTTGCACATAGTTTTATTCTTGTTACACTGTAGTTCTATTTTATATACCACTGTGATTATTAATTTGCATGTATATATATACATATACATATATATACATATATATATGTATATGTATATATGTATGCCTGCAGGAATTTTGATCAGTTATGTAAAATATAAGGCTTTTGATATATTGCATGGGCTAAGACCAGTGGTTGAGGTGTTTATGTCTTTTATCTTTGATTAATGACAACTATGCTATCAACCTCATGAGCAGTGGTCACAAATCTTGTTTTTCATCTTGCTGGTTCCGAGTCCTTTGATAGAACAGTGGGTGCTTCTGCCAACTGGTCTTCTGGTTCACTACTCTCATACTGGCACCAAGATGGCCTATGTCAAAGAACATGAGACAGAAGTAGGGAGAAGACATATATGCAACATTTAAACAAACACATTTTTTTCTCATTTTACTCACTATAAATATAATTTATATTCATCTGAAATATGGGCCCTATTTATAATTATCAAAGTTGCTAGGAAAATGTTGGAAGCAAGCCCTCCGTGGGTAACAATATCTTTAAAACACACCAGGTACCAAGAAACTCAGCACTTTATCTGTTGCTTTATTAAATCATGAACCAAAACCAACTGGGGAGCATTGAAGAGAAAAGCTCCATGAACAATGCTACCTACTGGAATTTGCAATTATCCTTGAATTAGTCCTTTGTTTGTGATAGATTTTAAACATTAGCACAGCAGAGTTATCAGTGGGGCTCCATCTGAGAGCCTGAGTTCCCACACTTCCAGTTCACCTCTTTTTAGGTTAATTTACCTGCTATGAGGAGAGTGGAATATTTTAACCAGCTCACGGCATAGAGCTGTGGTTCTCCGTTTTTCCGTCATCGTGTTTCCACTGTATTAAATCTCAGCCAGCAAATACTTTTGCTTTATGAGAGAGATAAACATCCTGGCCAAATAAAATAAAGAGGAGAAAAATGTCTTCATAAGTATTATATGTCTGCATTTCTTGAAAACTTTGGGCTCTTGCTACAATATGTTATTATATGAGCATACTTTGAAATCATGACAAGTTCATCTTGGCCCCATTTTAATGGGATTTAGTTATGCAACAGGCTTAATTTTTTCTTTTAAGAAAAGCATTCCATCCTATTGACAGTGGATTTTAAGGTTTTGGTCTAAAGGAAACACTAAAAAGTGCTCCACTGAATGTGAGTTATGCTATAAAGTAATGAGCTTATCTCAAAACTATACCCCAGGATTAGACTGACTGCAACGTATGTGTTTAATCCTATTACTTATCAAGCTTCACATTTTATAATTTATATATACATTTTGTTTTTGAGGAGTGAAATTCTTTTCTGCTTAGATGTCAATCTTCAATGCTAACAACAGTTGAACTTCAAGAAACCTCCAAATTATTTAATTTTTCAAGCTTTCTAAGAAGGTCCTCTCAAAGGTAGTATCAACCATGTGTTTCTGCCTCATCAGCATTGGCCTAGCTGTGTATTCACCCACATGTAAAGTATATTATTCAGCCAATATTTTCTTCTAAAAGCCTTGCTATTAGGAATAGGGAACTACCTCCGATAATAAATGCCAAATAAAATGTTGGTAGTATAAGATTATTCATATTTTTTGAGATAGTCTTACCATGTAATCCAGGCTGGTCCTGAATTCACTATGTAGCCCAGGCTGGCCTCAAACACATGGTGATTCTCCTACATTAGCCTCCCCAGAGCTAGGTTTACAGGTATGCACCACCAATAGAAACTTATGCAGTGCTGGAAAATTGAACCCCGGCTCTTGTTCATTCTAGGCAAGAGCTCTAATGTTGAGCTACACCAGCCCTTCACAATTTTTTTTTTAATCTGAGTAAAATATGTAAGGAATGGAGTAGGGTGTGAGAAAAGGAAAGAATACACTGGTAACACCATGGTTCAATAGAAGATATAAAATTTGGTTTTCATTCATTTTTAGTTTTGAGTTATCATCACTTGTTCTGCACTACAATACTGTTCAGCTCTATGTCTAGGTTTCTGGCTACTGAATTTTTAACCACAAGTTTGTATGGGCACATGCCTTTTATAAATGAATGTACAAAAGCAGGTACTTAATTATCCTTAAACTGGATCTCTTTCCCTGAAAAATTTCTCAACACATTATATAACACAGCTTATTTCTCAAGATGGTAAATTTCAAAAACTCCCCAATAATCTCTGGGCATACTATTTAGGATTCCTACTGCAGCCTTCTAAAAATTTCCATTATTTTATTATAGGACCAACCTCAAGAACCTGTAGACTTCATCTAACAGGAAAGCCTGAGTCAACAACTGTTGCTCCATCTTGCTTTCCAACTACAATTTCTATTTTTTTCTTCTTTGTTCCTTAAAGATTATCTTAAATGTTCACGTCACAGAGGTAATTAAGCTAGTGATGTTTTTAGATTTAGGCTGGAGACAGGAAATACACTAGATGGGAGCCAATGTAGTTGCTGAATATGACATTGTATAATACTCTTACATCAGAGTTAGGACTGTGATTGACTTTGTGAGTAGGCAAACAAAGTTAGCACATCTAGGACTATTATCACATCACAAAGAAAATCTGCTGTCCTGAGTAATGTCTCCATGTGAATCAGTCAAGCTTGAAATTTAATAATTAGACTTTAGTTCATTTGATTAAATACATATACTACTTTGTTAGGTGTAAATTAATATAGACTATCATGAAATTAGACTGTAACGGGAAAGAACCTCAAGATGATCCAATCAAGTATAAATGGAGACTTTTTGACTTTTCAGGAATAGCATATTAATCGCTTTGGTTCTTTGTTCCTGATAAAATTTTGTAGAGCATCAAGTGGAAAGAACATGAAGACACCAGAAATAGTAGGTGTAAAGGCAAGGGAACTAAGAGTGTACCCCAGAGCAACTCTATTACATCCCCATTTTCTTAGGGCTAGCTCTAAATCCCACAGCTCCAGTAGTATTAAAGAGCAAGGAGTTGACTTGTTTCATTTCTATTTCATCTTTGTAAAGTTGAAGCCATTTTCACTTTAAGCTAATTTAAATTTGTGAGCCATTCTTCAGGAAAATGTGTGCACTTGTTGGAAATAGAACACTGTTTTCCAAAATTTTCATTTTTGCGTTTTGAATATTTGAATCAATTCACTAACATCAGAAGACAAATTTTCATGGCAGCTATAAAATTCAATGTCCTCTAACCCGTCTACCATTGAGTCATAGGTTTTTCTTTGAGACAACTATCTAAAGTTTTTAGGATTCAAATTTGTTACTTAAAATATGAAGTTTTAACATGCATTTCCCCTGACCATTGATGATTTGGGGAACATATTCTGTAGAATTCTGAAACCGTCTTACAAGTGATGGCTATCACAACTACAGAAATGATTCCAAAGCAGATCAGGGACATGTTGGGTATAGAAGGTTAAACATAGGAGCATCCAATAATAAAGTAGAAAATTGAGAGCTGTATGATCACAGTATGGATCCAGAAGAAAGCGATGCTGAGCGTTTCATACCAGCCATCCACAGGTTACCAAAATCCAGGGCTACTTAAGCCCCTTATGTGATATAACATAATACCTATGTACATCCTCTAGTATACTTTCAGTCATCTCTAGATTACTTTACTTTAGGATATTATAACATAATGTAAATTTAATGTAAATAGTTGTACTATATTATATAAGGCATTATGACAAGAAGACTCTGTACGGGCTTAGTATAAATATATTCTAAGATGTATTTTTGGATCTTTATCTGGTTGAATCCACAGATACAAATCTTGTGGGTGTGACTGTATCCCAGATGCAACCTAAAGTAACTTGCTTGACTGCGTAGATACTAGTGATCAGAAGTTCTAACTTCTCTACAGTTAAAGAGGAGAAGTGTATAGTTTGTGTCACTCATGTTTTGTTTTTTAATATCCACACGTTTTATGTAGCATAGAGGTAAGACTATGGCTAGCATTAAAAAGATGGTTTTAGTAAATCTGTGAGCATTCCATCTATAGGTATGCACTGATAATTCAACTTTATTTTATTTTTCCTGGTAAATTTTCCTGATTAAGTTCCTGTCATGATCGTTTGGTGAGGTTTTCCTAGGTAGAAAAAAAAAAAAAAAACCTACTATCAGTCACCCATTAAGCATTAGTCTGTTTCTTCTGCAAACAGATTTATTCTGCTCTAAAAACATACTCAGGAAGGAAACAGGCTTTTACAGTTCCTGTTTCTATTCTGATCTGTCCTTTAGTTTCCCAGCCAACTATCCAGTGCGTAAAATGGCTTTATAA
>PVKB01001349.1:266688-294188 GCA_004027205.1 Ctenodactylus gundi | reverse complement strand
CAGCGCAGACAGCTTTATCAACCTGCTCCTCTTGACACTTTGTTTGCATCTCATCAGTTCACTGTATCCAATCAAATCCAAAGTTCTTTACTACATATGATTTTCAAGAATACCTTGTTATGTTGTATCTGGTCTTGTGCCTATTTCTCCTCCTTCCCCATTCTTTCACTTTCTCTCCCTTTCTCTTTCTCCCCAAAGTTAGTATTAATTACCTTGAGGCACTTTGCAGGAATTTACTTTAGGTACGAGTGACTTACTCTGTTATTTGACACATGAGTATTAACATATTGATGTGTCCCAAAATGACTGCCTTATGCAATACCATTTGAGGTCTACAAACAGTTACATTTTGCAGCTTTATAAAAAGCTCCATATTTCTAACCTCTCCCTCTTCTCTTTCATTGTTGTTTGCAAAATGATCAATTCTTTTCTGAGCTCAAGTCTTTCTTGCAATATTTTGCTAAAGATAATCAATACACCAACACATTCTAATTCTTTCTTCTCATCCACTTCCAGTACAGACATAAGGGCATTAGGAAGGTTTGTCTTTAAATTTTTGGAGGATTAATTTACCAAATATTTTGTTTTTGCATAAGAGGAGCACCAGCTGCCCAGCTTTGACATCCTGCTCCTCATGGCTCACTGACTACTACTCCAATGCCACTTATTTTAGGTTATTGTTATGGTGGCACACAATTAGAAGAAATGGATTTCTAGGTCAGTGAAAAAAAAAAAAAAACCCTACTGTTGGGCTACCCACATTCCTGGGTTTCTCTATGACCAGGAAAAGCTTTATCCTCCTTTCCCACTTCTATACTTTTTCCTAATAAAGGACCTCAAAAAAGAGACTATTGTTATAAACTATCGGAAAGTCCAATAGCTGATCACTACAAATATTCATTGTTTCATTCATACAACAGCCTCAGTATCGATGATCTTGAGTAAGTTGGCTGGGGACCCAGGATATTCTACTCTGAGGGTCTGTCATTCCATGGTGATTTAGAATATTTTGTTTTCTGTTTTGTGGATGTATTTTGTAAGGTTAGACATGAAGTCTGGAAGTTTATCATATCACTTCTGCCTTTATTGAATAGGACATAGGTTAACTTAATCATTCCACTTTACTGAAGGAGGGGCTCATAATTATGGTTAAGTTGCGTGTCAAAGATTAAAAAAAAAATTGAGTGACCCAGCTATCAGTTTAATACTTCTTTCTGCCAAACTGATACTTTGGGTTTTTACACTGCCATATTGAAGTAGACTCTAGATAGTTCTCCTGTACAGTGAAGCTTTGCCACGGTTGTTACTGGAAGAGCTCTGTGGCTGGAAGGGGACATCCTTTCCTGGTCTGGAGTAATAAACGTTCTGTGGCCAAAAACAAACAAACAAACAAACAAAAATAAAACCCAAAACCCTTGGTGCTTATGTGTGCCAAAGTCCTGCAGTGTTTTGGCCCAGGTTCACTCCTGGAGTATACGGTCTTCTTGATGACATTCCTTCCTAGGTACAGGTGTGGTGAGTAACCTTAACATTCCTACTCCTGTGGGTACCACACTCTCAGCCACTTAGGACAACACCAAATTCTTTCCAGACACTCTCCTACCAGCCTCAGCTCCCCTTCACCCTCACGTACCATCTCCTGAGTATTCCTGAAGGCAGCGAACCAGCTCCAACAGGGACACTCCTGCAACCTCCCGCACCACGCCATTGGCTGTAAATCACATCTCTGATGAGCTCTGAAAGCCAGGCTTACGGAGATACCGTGGCCCTTCTCGGATTCTCTCCCTCAGTTCAAGAATGTTCTTTACATGTAGTTTTCTTTGATGTCTTTATAGTGTTCTCTGTAATTTAATAATTATTTGTAATAATTTTTTCCTATTACGATGACTGCATGATTTCTGCTTTCCATTTGAGTCAGGCTGTTACACTGTATTTGGTGACTAGTAGCAATTTCAGTCTTAGCCTGAGTCACACACATACGGTCACAATCTAAGTGCAGAGCACATTTCATGGAGATGTCTGCACTTCTGATTCTAAATCATTAAAAGGGATTAAAAAATCATATTAACTGAGGCAAGTGAAGTTTTCAGCAGAAAAATTTAAGTAAGGCAATGTTATTTCTAAAAAAAATATTAGTTTCTTACCAAAGGTACTTAGGATGATAAAAAAGTATGCAACATTAAGCATAAAATAAATCATTATCTGTTTAAAATATTGAAAATGCATTACCTTGACACTTCCAGATTCATCAGACCTACAAATACAATTTTCTTACCCATTTCTCTCTGTGTAAATTTTTATTGAGATATTGTTCAGATACTATAAAATTGATTTTTAAAAAATACACAATTCATTGGCTTTTACCATATTCAAAAAGTGTGTTAGTACAAAATTATCTAATTCCAGAACATTTTCATTAATCTAAAAAGAAACCCCGTGCCAGTCAGCAATCACTCTCCATCCGTCCCTCCTCCCAAAGCCTGGCAGTGACTACTCATTTTCTGCTGTGCGGATTTGCCATTCGGACATTTCATATGATGTGGCTGATTTCGTTCAGCATATTACTTTCAAGGTTCATTCATGACACAGCATGCTGCATGTAATTTTGAATTTTTGATTTTATAATATATGCCACACATAAAATCTGTGTTAATGATAAAGGAGCAGATACCTAGTTTTATTTAGAAAGGGAATAATCAGGAGGGGAAAGTAAAAATCTGTTTTTGTGGAATGCTAGCAAAAAAAAAAGTGAAAAATACTTCCAATCCTACCTTTAAATTCTCTCTCATGGTATACTGCTACTCATAATCAACACTTACATAACACTTCAGAATTTCAACACATTTTTAATGTTGAATGCCAAAGGTAACACCTACTGCAGAAATTATATGCTGTACTTTAATTCTAGGAGACTTCGGGAGTAGTATAAATTGCACCTTTTTTAGTTATTACAATCACACATCCTAAATATACATTACTAAAACCTCTAGTGTGTCTGTAAAAATGCTTCTGTGAATAGAGATTGGCAAAAACAGATGTAGGAGCTTGCATCTTATTTCTTTTTTTTTTTTTTTTCGCCAGAGAAAAATCTTGAAGCTGGGTTAATCATGAGTATTCCCTAAAAGAGCAGCAAAATCTAATTTTACCTTAAGTTTTCTGAACATCAGAAAGGCGGTGAGATGTGATATGCAATGCCACCATCAGAATCATATCTATATTTAATGATCTTCTTCAACCTTATTGTCTCAGGTGTCAGAAGCTATTCCCCAACATTAATAAAATTTCAGCCTATGTTTTAGCAAGATTTTTTGCAATGCTCTTTTGAGATATGAGATAGAACTATTATTACAGCTGGTTAAAGAGATGATGGTAAGTTAAGTGACTTTTCCAAGGAGACACAATAAATTAGTTGTGGTCTTTGGAAATAAACCTTGTCTTCCCCTTAAGAGTTTTCTCTGTGATACCATGTGACCTTTCTGAGACACTGGAAGTTTCTTCATTAACCTGGCAGTTAATCTTCATGTTACATAAGACCTTTTCCAGACACATAAATATAATCTTTTTAATATAATTTCTTAGGCAATATAAATTAACGAAATTCACTTTTAATAAAGACCGGAGAAAACCTACACTCTCACAAGATATGGGAAACCCAGAAATGTAGAGTAATCACTTCCATCTGCCCTAAGCAAGTGATAGGAGCTTATCATGTGGATTTTCATTTTCTTCTAACTGTTCGGGACTGATAGTTAAACATGTCAGGACTACTAGTTGGAGTATTTCAACAATGGGAGTAATATGTGGGCTAAAGAAGAACAATTCTGGAGAGATGATTCTTCTTCTTAATGTTACAGATGTCTTTTCCCAAAAATTACATTTGCCATCCTCTATGTAGTGAGTTGGATGTTGATAAACTATCAGGGAGGTTCAGTTGGAAAGGCAGCTTCATGTCACAAGGTAGATGATCCTCCCAAACTTCACACAGTGGGTGATTCTATAATCATGCCCTGTCATGCCCTTGTAAAGCCGCATTCTTCCCTGTTTCCCACTGTGGCACTTACACTGTCGAGGGCTACTTTGCCTTTTTGATTGGAATCAATATCTTAAGTCCTAAGCCCAAAAAGTTTCCAAATTTGGGTTTAGCTTAATGTACTATTTGCAAAGATACTATTGGGCATAAAGAAAACAAATCTTTGCACCATTAAAGTAGAATAATTAATACATATAAGGCAAATATATGCGGAAAGTTTTCTAAGAAATTTTAACATCTTTACCCACAGAAATTGCAAGAGATTACAGCTACTTGTCTTATATAGTATGTCTGAATGACTTTCCAAAAGTGGCTGTTCTAGGAATGAAAGAAGCTTCTGTCCTAAAAATAAATTCCAATATCAGAGGAGATGTATGTATGTATGTATGTGTGTATGTATGTAACTATCTCTCTATCCATCTGATTACGCAACTGTCAGGCTGGCAAATCTGAAATCAGCAGAACCTGCCAGCTGGAACTCAGACAGACTTGAAGCTGCAGGCTTCAGGCAAGAATTCTTGTGTAGGAAACCTCAGTTTTGTCTTGTAAGTGCTTCAACTAATTAAAGGAGTCACCATTGCAATTATTGAAGGTGATTGCCTTTAAGTCAATTTAACAAATTGTGTATTTCAATCACCCTTTGAAATACCTTCACAGCGAGGCTTATGTCCATGTTTGAATTAATAACTGGGTATTATAGCCTAGCTACGTTGGACATAAAATTAACCATCAGAATCTACTCTTTGTTAATGTAGTGCTCATTACATCTCTTTAAACCATACTTAATTTCTAAACACATAGCAGGTCATAATTTTGTCTACTATGAAGCAATTATCTTATATATAACCGAAATCACATTAAAACTTTTTTTCTGGAAAAGGAAGCAAAGTTCTTGAGGGATGTTTGCTGCACCTTTAAAGCTGTAGTATACAATTAATTAATATTAATGCATTTTATTCAATATAATTATGGGATAAGATGGAATAAAGAAAGTATCAGACATAGTAACATAGTTAAAAACATGAAAGCATGCAAACACATCAATATCAAAATAAGGAAGAAATTCTCATAATAATCACAGCCATCAATTCTACAATTGACCATGTGGCTATTCTTTTATTAATAACTGTTTTCTTCCATTATTATTCCATATTTCCTTTACTTTTAGGAAATGCCTCAGTTCATCATTCATTTCCCAGTGGAGTAACTCAAATCCTCATCTCTAAATCATTTATATGGGTTCTTAGTTCTACTCAAATTGGATTGCTATATTTTATTGACTTTAATTATATAGAATGGTAACATAAATGCATATCTTGAGAGATCTCTTATATTACAGACCAGGCAGTGCTTACACTCACTGTATAGTAGCTTTCTGGTTGCTCTCCAGTCAGTGGAGTAACCTGTTCATTGCCTGTTGATTCCGAAGCACAAGCCTCACTTCTAGTCAGCACTTGCTTTGCAATCTCTTCTACCCCACTCTGTTAGGTGAGATCATGGTATCAAGACAACCAACCACCATCAATGAAACAGGAAATGAATCTTCACCACATATCACTTACCTCTCTACAACTGTGAGAAATAAATTTATCTAGTTTATATACAGTGTATAGCACGTTGTTACAATATGCTGAATGACCTAAAACACCTGTAGAATATAAAGTCAGAGAAGAGGAATCAGAAATTTTGCTAGTGAATCACTGTTATGGTTTGAATCTGGAGTGTCCCACAAAAAGTGTGTGTTTAGACATGTAAAATACTGCCGTGCTGTTCAGGTGAGGCCTGTTCAGAGGGGATAGAACACTGGGTCTTGGCCCAGAAGGAGTGAATCACTGGGGCAGGAACTGGTAGGGTATATGATATCTTTGCCCTTTCTTCCTTATTTGTTTTCCAGTGTTTCGAATCACTTCCCCCAGCTACACGTCTGCCACGTGCTTCCACCATTGCTGCTGCTGGTGAATGGACTGTGTGAGACCTTCTGCAACTGTGAGCTAGAGTAAATCTTGCCTTTCTTAAGTTGAGGATTTCATATATTTTGTCTCTGCAACAACAAAGTAAGACAGAAACTTGTACTGAGAGCAAAGTCTTTTTGTGGCTCTACCAGATGATGTGGTTTAGAAGTTATATTAATTGCTTTTTTGTTACTGTGACAAAATACCCAACATCTACAATATGAGGGAGGAAAGATTTATTTAGCTCACAGTTTCAGAAGATCTCAGACAGTCTGATGGTGGGGCAGCTGGCATAAGTGGAGGTACCTGGCACGAGATGGTCTGGAGAGTCACTCACCCCATTCCAGACAGAAGCCAAGTGAGTCTGCATACTCAGGCAATACCACAGCCTTGCCCGGAAGAAGCCATAACAATGCTTCTTCTTGCTTCCTTTATTTATTTCAGTCCTGGGCCGCATACCCAAGGTTGGAGTCGTGCCTCCATTTTCTGCTCCTCCAGTAAACAACACACACCTGAAAGCTGTTCCAAGGCTCTCCCAGTCATGACAAGTTGATACAATCTCTACCGTTCAAGCCCCAAGCATCTGCCCTTCAGCCACGCTCTGCCTCCCAGTGACACATAATTTCAAATACTTAAGGCTTTTGGGTGACACTCAAGATTTAAACTATAGCAAAACTCTTTGGATTAGTTTGCAGGAGGATTTTGGAAAATTTTAAAGATAACAGCTAGAAAAGCCTTACAATGCTTTGAGCCAAGTTTGTTGGAAAATTCTGGTCAGAGCTCAGAAGACCAGAATGCTGATAGAAGTGTCATTGTAAAGGCCACACTCAAGAGGTTTCAGATGAGACAGAAGACTTAATTGGCAACTGGTCCAGAAACCATGCCTGCTATGCTATGGCAAAAAGTGTGTCAGCATTTTACCCCTGTCTCAGGGACTTTAACCAAAGCTGAGATTAAAGGTGGTGAATTACTTAATCTGGCAGAGGAAATCTAAATGTTTGCATGTTTACATGGATAGTGTTTCAAGCTTTAGTCAGCTCTCCACTAAGACACAGGAAAATATGGCAGAAGAGCACATTGTTGTTAAAGACATTAACTTCAAAAGAAGTTAAAGCTAAGGGCTTGGAAGCAGGAGTATAAAAACAACACTTTTTAAGAGTGTGTCAGAAATACAATAGGACCACACCCTTTAGCAATTAAAGGGGAGACAAAGGACCTCACTCTAAATTAGTAACCCAAGGCATCCTATATGGCCAAAGAGAAAATTGTTTGCTGGAGTTCAGCCATCTAAGAATTCAGAGGCCTCAGCAGGGATTGTACAAGAGGATTAAACTGTGCTTAAGCCAGTGGCAGGTTTTGGCAACATCCACATGTTGCTGGTTTCACAGGCATATAGAATTCAAAAGTTAGGTTGGAGGGGGTTTTGTGCCCTTGAGGACCAATACATGAAGTTGTCACAGAAAACCTATGCAAGGGAGATCCTGGAAATTTGGAGGTGTCAGAAACGTGTGTCCACTGAAAACTCTACAGGCTGTTAGCTGAGCCAATCCAAGGGAGAAGCTGAGGCCAGAGGCAACGCTATAAGGGGACGGCCACCTGAGATCTTGGGGGCTCATATCTCACCACAACTTGCATGGGGTGCAGCCTTTGATTATTGTCCTGGTGAGTTTTGCTCCTGTTTTGATCTGATCGCTTTCTAACCTTCTATTTCTTTTGAAGTGTGAATGTTTCATTTCACCTGTGCCATTGCATGTTAGAGGCACTTGTCTGATTTTCACAGGGGTTCACAACTGAGAGTGCAGTTGTGTCTGCACTTAGAGAAGACTTTGGACTCAGACTTTTTTTTAACAGTGCTGAAACTGTTAAGATTTTGGAAATTCTTATAAAAAGATTAAATGCATTTTGCATGAGAAGGTGTACAATGAGTCTCTTGGGGGATTAGGATGGAATTCTATGGTTTGGATCTGAAGTGCTCCCCCCAAAGCCTCATGTACTTGAATGTTACAAAAATACTGATGTGCTGTTGGGAGGTAAGGCTTAGTCAGAGGGGATGGAACACTGAGGCTTGACCAGAAGGGGCATATTACAAGGGCAGCACCTGGAAGGGTATGTGACACTTGCCTTTCCTGTTCCACTTGGTTTCTTGACAGCCATGTGCTTCCATCATTGCTAGCAACCCAATAATGGACTGTTTGAGATCTTAAACTGTGAGCTAAAGGAAATCTTTCCTTCTTTTAATTTTGCATGTCATGAATTCTGTCCCAGAAATGAAGAAATAACTTTTAATAATGGTGATAGATCACTCCCTTTCCCACCCTTTGACTCTTAGTCAGTGAATATTGTTGATGGGAGAAACTGCAGTGTTTACTACATACGGATTTATAGAACATACAGATTTCCAGAGAACATTGTTCTAAATTTGGAATGTGTTACCCTCCTACCTTGTAATGTACCTGGGTATTCAAAAGGCCATTCTACCATTTTAACAAGTCAACTATGTCAAAATTATGGGATCTACAATAAGACTAGTGAATTCCATCACTGAAGGCTTGTTGCCTCACTTTATCTTCTACAAAATAAATTTCTTAAATTAGAAGCAATTCAGTGCAGAATATCAGAGTGGTGAATAAAGCATTTGGTAAGTCCACGGGTGGCAGTTTTAGCAGATTTATGAGCAGGAAAGACAAACTCTCACCCAAAGAAAGTGTCTACCGCAGGAAACAAGCACATCTCTATTACAGAAAAAGTTATTCTTGTGGATCTGGAAGCTGAAGTATATATGTTACCATAAAATTAACTCCAGAATCAAACAAAAATTCCCAAGAGCCTGTGAAAGGTCAAATACAGAAAAATATCTTAATGAAAATAAGAATTTATTCCCAGGTCCCTCTTTTCTCTCTCATTTTATAATGTGCTTGGATAAATTCCTTTTGTATAATGTTTATTTCAATCTTCAATTGAAAAATATCCTTTTCTTTGCATATTAGCTGGGAAAATACACTAGAAGCACTATTATCAGTGTACAGAGCATAAAAATTGTGCAAGTTCATTATAACTAAAAAGATAACAACACTCATCTGAATTCATAACAATTGTACAAAGTAGCTTATATCTCACCTATTTTGTGTATGATAAGACTGAGGTTAAAAGAGATAAAATATTTTGTTGAAAAGCTGACCTCCAATGGAGAAATCATGATCTTCATTCCTTAAGAGTAATGTTTATTTTGGGATTTGGGGTTTATATATATATATATATATATATATATATATATGTGTGTGTGTGTGTGTGTGTGTGTGTGTGTGTGTGTGTGTGTGTCTATGTATCTGTGACTCCTAAATGAATGTAGATTTATTGTAAAGCACTTTTAAGAAACACATTAGTTACTACTTTTTGCTTTTCTATTTGTTATATGTAAACCTAGCATAGTATAGATGCTAATAGTAACTGATTGAATCTAAATTAATTGAATCCTTAATGAATCAAGGCTTCTTTCCTTTTTTTGGGGGGGGGGGGTAGTTTTTTACTTTGTTTTGTTTTTCCTTTTTTGAGATGGGATCTCACTTTGTAGCCCAGGCTAGGCTGGAACTTGGCAATCCTCCTGCCTCAGACTCCCAAGTCCTTGGACACAGGTGTGTGCCACCACGTCTAGCATTATGTGGTGCCTGGGAATTGAACCCAGGGCTTCGTGTTTGCTAGGCAAGTGTTTTAACTGAAAGACTTTTTCTAAACACATCACATAGATTAGACCAACAACCTTGACAAATACTGCAGAAGAAAAGCACTTTTCTCCATTTATCAATGAAGAAAGGAGAGATTCATCAGCTTTTCCCAGGACACAAGCATCAGGGGTGACACCGCTCTTGTCAGGGATGCTTGACAATACAACTAATACCTTTAATAAAGAGGTTGTAAGAAAAAAAGGGAACCTTTTTACATTATTAGTGGGACTGTAAATTGGTGCATACACTATGGAAAGTACAAAGTAGCTTATTATGCCTTTTTATGGATGATAAGACTGAGGCTAAAAGAGTTCAAACATTCCTCAAAAGTCTAAAAATAAATATTCCATTCAATCCAGCGATATCTCTTCTAGGTATCTTTCGAAAAGAGTTAAAAGCAACTTATGAAAAAATACGTGTATACCCATGTTCATGGCAGCACAAGTAACAATGGTTAAAATGTAGAAGATGCTGAAATACCCATCAGTAGACCAATGGATACAAAAAGTGTAGTACATGTGCACAATGGAGCACTACTCTTCCATAAACACTGATAAATTTGAGGCTTTAGCAGACACATGGTTGCAAGATGAGGACATTAATCTCAGTAAAGTGGTTCAAACCCAGAAGGGTAAATATGTGGTTTCACTAATATGAGAAACCAAGAATATCCACATTTTATACAACAAAATGCATATCTGATAATGATAGTTAGGGAGTTTGGGTAGCATGTGGAAGGGTCATAAAAGGGAGGGAAAGGGAGTGTATTGTTGATGTGCTATATATTAGCACAGAATACTGCAGCTCATTGTGACCATCATAATAAGAGATATATATGATATATATGGGCAAAAAAGAGAAGACAGAAGAGAAGAAAGAAGAGCCATACTCCAAACATATTTCATTACATTACAATCACACTGCACACTTCATACAATGTGACTTTCAACTAAAATATATTTGCATCTTTTCACGTCACTAAGTATACTTCTACACATTGATGTTTATTGGCAACATACTATTATTTCTTCTAAATGTTCCAGATGTGTTGGAAGCTCAGGTTGTTGCTCTTCGTGATAGTTAATTTTATGCATCAATTGGACTAGAGTAAGTAAAAGATGACAGGAAGGCTGGAAAATTATTCTTTTGGCTGTGTTCACGAGGTTGTCACCAGAAATAATTAGAATTTGAATCAGTGGGCTAATCAAGAAGATGTCCTTTTGACTGTAAGTGGGAATCATTCACTCTATTGAGGAATAGAAGAAAGGAGAAAAAAAATTGTTCTCTTATACTGATCTAAGATACCAATCTTCCTAGATAGATTTTTTGCTTCCATCTTTTTAAGATTTCCGCCCTGCTTGGCCAGCCTTTGAGTGGAATTTATATCACTAGTTATCTTGATTTACAAGTCTTTGGGCTTGGTCTCAACTATACCAAAAGCTTCCTTATTCTATAGATGATGGCAGATCAAGGTACTTTTCCGCCTTCATAACCAGATGAGCCACACCCTTATAATTATATCTTTCTCCTGTGTTTTGGAAATACCTGGCTAGTACACTCTATCATCCATTAAGTAATCTGAAACTATTAATCTCAAGAATGTCTCCCTTCACCTCCAGCTATAAATCTGTACCCAGGAAAAAAAGTGAAGGTACAGCCATGTTTCCAATGAATCCACCATCAACTGAATTCAAGACTTCTTCCAAAATAATCTCTCTAATTGTTAAAGATTTATAATCAAGAACTTTCATCAATTACTGTAATAAAATTAAAAATCTGTTAAATATTTTTATTTTGTGAAAAATATTGCTATAAAATATCATAAAATCAGTAATTCAATTTTTTCAAAATTTGAAGCTACAAAATAAATACCTTGACTAGTGAAAATAATGCCAAATAAAACTTAAAAGATATTTACTGTAAATGTAGATGTATGCAAACTTATTTCTTTATTTCAGTGAAAATTTTTCTCTTTCAATGCAAATCAGTATAATCTCCATAGAGATAGTATATCAACTGCAGATAAAATTCCACAGCCTGAGTACAGATGATTGTCTTTAAAAGAATAGAGAAAACAAAACAACAAACAACAAAAAAAAATTGTTCATTTTTTTATTTCAGTTACCGCACTAGTATATGGGCCTGAGGAATATCACAATCTGAGAGAGAGTACTAAAGTTTGGGAAGATTTTTTTGCAGTTTCCATTCATACTCTTGATTTTGTACATTCAAAGGACACGAAGACCTTGGGAAAACCTTGAGATATGATGCCAAAATATATTTATATTTATATTTATATTTATATTTATATTTATATTTATATGGTCAGTGCTCAGCCAATTCATGAAAGGACAGCAGTGACCCAAGTTCCCTCTACCATGTTAGTCTCTGAAGCCAGACATCTAGGAGTTAAAGAAGGCTACGATGCAGGGACTGCTGGAGATAATTATTCACAATCAAAGAACAGGGAGAAATTCATCAGGAAAGGCAGGGTGAGGTGTCTGGCTGGCTGGATTATGAGAGGCATCCAGACAGAGGCAAGGGGGCTTAAATACGAGTAAGGGAATTTTCCACTGTTTGATCTTATTTTAAGACCTAAGAAAGAGATTGTGATTGGATTGAATCTAGTTTTACAAGCCCAAAGGTAGACATTCTTTCCATAAACAGCTTGGACTCTCTTGTCCTGTAAATGAGGATAGAGGAAGGGTGTGTTATGGCCAAGGGTCTTTGTGTATTAAACACAAGATCAGGTTTTACTTTTAATATTCTACAGGATAATTTTGTACTCCTGTTTCTCAACATAAACATTACCTTAAAATCCTCCACATTTGACTTTGTTCTTCGCATTTTTTTCTCTAAGATCTGTACAAAATACATTCTGACTTTCAAGTTTTTTCATCAACCCATTTTTCTCTACTTCTAAATTACATGTCAACAATTTCTAGTTCCCTCAGAAATCCAAGATTCATGAGGTAAATATTTCTTCACTAAGAAATATATTGTAGTCAGCATTATTTTAAGAAAATATCAGATCTCTGAAGTCTTTGTTGGATGTTCTTCTAGTGTACTTTTTTCATTTAATAACATGTAATAAAATGGATTCATTGCCTTATATTCAGCACCTACAACTTGAGACTTGTAGTAACATTTACTTGATAAATTCCAATCCAAAACTATGATCACTCTACTGTTTGATTTATCTGTAGTGTTAAGAAACAAGCTCTAAACTTCACAATATTAGCAGGTTTATCAGGTAGCCACAGAATTAAGCACACCAAGCAACATAAAAGAAAGGATGCTGTCTTCAAAGCCAATGGCATAGATGTTACAAGATAAAATGGAAACTTACGTCATGTACAAATGCCTGGGGCAGGACTTAGACAGCTGGTATAAATGACAGCCTTTTCATTTTTGATGCGGGGTTTGTGGGGGACCGTGGAAGTCAGAAACTTTGTACACAAAAGCGCTGTCAGAGCTTAAGCTGTGTCTCCCTTCCTTAGAACCCGTCAATGGCGCCCCATTGCTTACAGGATGAAGCCCACATGCCTCGCAATCCACAGCGGCTCTTTATCTTGTGTCAGAGGAGCCTCTGCTGTCGCCCCTACCCTTTCTCTTTGTCCATACACCTGTGCCCTCTCTAGTCCTTAAAAAAATTGTGTTTTTATCCTTGAACTTTTGATCTTATTATATTTTCCAATTTAAATATCTTACCCTAACTGCAGAACCTAAAAGCTTTCTGTGCAGACACGAAGGCCTGCCTTAGAAACCTTTCTTTCCCCTATACTAGACTCTTTTCTCTCCCCCCCCCCCCCAAACTATTCTTTTATTAGTATGTACCTGCAACACGTAAAGTTACATCCAACTTGAGGAACGGGTGCGTCTATGTGTCACATTTTTGTCTTTCTCGTTCCTGCTTCCCCTCCTGTTCCCTCCCTTACACCACTTCCCCACATCCACTCTCTTCTCCACAAAATCTATCTTCCTGTTTCCTATCATCCCTCTAATTTGGCCCATTTATTTATTTATATTTTGGGTTTCTCATAATAGAGAAACATGATATTTAAGCTTTTGTATTTGATTCCTTTCACAAAGCATAATTGTCTGAAGGGACATCAGGGTTTTACTCTGTAGCCAGGCTGGTCCTGAAATCACTATGGAGCCCAGTCTGGCCTTGGACTCATGACAATCCTTCTGCCTCAGCATCTCGAGTGCTGAGATTACAGGTGTGCACTACCACACCCAGCTTATGTGGTCCAGGGCCTTGTGCTTACTAGGCAAGTGCTTTAACCACTGTGATATTCCTCCACCCTCCCATTTCTTCTTTATCCATTCGTCTGCTTCTTTATTTTAGTTATTTATTATGAACTGTGCTGCTTTAATCATGGCTACGCATGTCACACTGTTAAGTGATGTCTGTAACTCTTTCAGAAAGATACCCAGAAATATAACTGAGTCAAATGAAATATCTACTTTTTTTGTCAATGCTCTATAATGATTTCCATAATGGTTGTACCAGGTTACAGTCTCTCCAACAATGTAGAAGAATTCTTTTTTCTCCAAAACTTCTCATTTCTTTTTGATGTCTTGTTAACAGACATTATTGGAATACGATAAAATCTTAGTGTTGCTTTGACTTGTATTTCTTGGATAGCTAAAGATGCTGACTATGCTTTCATCTACATATTGGCCATTTCCATTTTTCCTTCTCGTAACTGTTTATTCATTTTAGTTGCCAATTTTTGATTGGGTCTTATTTTGAGCAGTATAATTTTGTTCAGTTTTTTTTTTTGTTTGTTTGTTTATTCTAGATAGCCTATTCTCTTAATAAACAAACAGCCTCTTAACAAGACATTATAAAGTATTTGCTCCCATTTGCCTAAATTATTATTGCTGTATCTATAGTAGTAGTGGGAATATTGTTCAACATTTTATTCAGTTATTCAGACATTAATTCAGTCATGACTGTTTACAATATGCCCATTCACTGGTTTCTGCCTAATGAGGGTAATTCATGGCTCTAAATTCTGGGAGTTAAGCAGTGTCAGACAGACTGAGAATCTAAGGACTGAGAAGCTAGGAAGTGCTGCTTAAGTGAGCAAGAAATCTGTAGGACATCACATAGTTATTAAGTAGCAGAGCCTGAAACAGATTTCAGGTATGTCTGCAATCCAAAGGAAAGAGAGTGAGTGACTGAGTGGGCGGGAGAGGAAGTGAGTGAAGGCAGTGGTACTGAAAGAGGTCAGTTCTTTGGCAAGTACATCAACGATGAGATGGATAGGTAATGTTTCTGGCTAAAGTAAGAGCTGTATGAGGATCTTAAGTCTTTGATTTTAGTATAGAGGAGAGACTTGGTAGATTATAGGTTGAAACACTTCGAAGCTTACACTGAAAGTACGTCCCCTTCATGCTTCACCACTAAAGCTGAAATTGCGGGGGTAATTAAACATGGCTAGTTTATTCACATACATCGATGTCCTTTATAAAAACTGTTTCAGACTGTTCCATTCAGGGAAGAAATCTAATAAATAAATACCATTTTTTCAAATCACAGATTGGGTTGTATAGCGTAGCCCTGTGAGAAGCTGTGCTATTTTGCAGCGAAGTTCAGCTCTGCCTCGTGGCTCTAGCTTGGAGGCTCATCCATGGAAGGCCGTTTCCCCCCGACCCCCTGGGTAGGCAGCCTCATGCTATTCTGAGAATGGTTCTCAGCGTTTGAAATACCTTAAAAAATCCCACTCCCAAAGCCAGTTTCATTACATGTAACATAGTTTTTACATTAGACTGTAACAAATTGAATCTCTACAGTTGGTCAAAATCTTTCCAGCTCTTTCTCTTTAATGCTGTTTTAGACATCTAGAAATTGCAGTAACACGAATAGAATTATAAAATGTAAATGGGGAAGAGGACTCACAGTCAGCATGCAGGCATTAGGGTTGTTATGCCAGAGCACCCGAGTAGGGCCTGCATGTCTTGACCCCTTTCCGAATGCTGACCATGAAAGGGAGGTTTTGACTACATATCGCTCCTGTTGGAGTCACCGCCCTTTGTTTGAAATAAATACAAATATAATTTGATCATAAAAACTGATCACTGAATATAATTTGATTAGAAAAACTAATCACTAGTCACCTCAATTATAAAAATGGACATAGAAAAAGTACTGGTAATTGTCTTGAAATAGTCAAATGACTGAATATAGAATTTGATAACATCAGTAACATTTTTATCTTTAACCTTTGATCTCCTCCTCACATTACTTTTTAAATATTCTAGACTTAAATTTTACTTTACAAGAAACAATCTCCATAGGGTAGCGGGCTGAGGGATGGGCTCTTTTGCCTTCAACTTTGTGTCCCTCTGTGGTGAGACATTGCTAACGTAATACCTCACCCCATTTATTTTTTCTAAAGGTGAACGAGCTTCACAGGCTGGTGGAGCTGAATGGCTAGGCCCAGCTCCATCCGTTCTGTGTTCCTTCTCTACAGGATGTGTCTGTCTAAAGAGCACAAGTTCACTTCCCTGTGTGAGAATACATAACTCTTCATGGAGTTTAAGGTCACAATCTGTTCAAGCAGACAAAGTGACTTGGACATTGAAGTTGGAAGAGAGGTGTTGCTTTTGAGGTCCATTTAAAATTCAGCATTAATTGTGATCATTGAAAGACCAAGCTTTGTAAAGATGTAAAATGTTCCAAAATTTAGTCTAAGAGAAAGTTTTGAAATAAAAATTAATTTTAACTACAGATCTTACCTGTATAATTCAGTGGCATAGGTGTTTTAAATTTTAAACTCTCTCTCTCTCTGCTGTAACTGTATATTGAACTCTTAATTGAACTATCTATAACTTCCTTATCCAAAAATCTTAAAGCAAATAGTGTGATTATACAGTGCACTTGAGTTCTTGGGTATTGTATAACTAACTTCTACAAGTAATGTGGGTCCAACATAAAAGACTACTTGGTCCAAAAACAAATTTTGTTCTACTTACAGTTGAATTCTGGGAATAAAGAGATTTACATCTGATTTTGTTTTTCTCTAATCTGGCAACACAAGGAATGATTAAAGCAAGGTTTTTCATGTGGTGAAATAGGGCAAAATTCTCCCCTCCTCTTTTTGTCTCAAGAGAAATAAGTTGTCCTACCTTGAAAAGATGTGGGCCTAATAATAATGCACTTGCATTTTATCTGTTGCTACCGGTGTTAACACACATACCCATTCACATGCGTGCACATGCACATGTGTGCACATGCGTGCATGCACAAACACACACACACGTATTAAAGGCCAGGATTTTTGGAGATTACATTCAGAGTTTCTGCCTCACCTAAAGCACATATTTGAAAATTCTTCTGGAAAGGTTATCAGAAGGAGCAAAGGATGTGAAGACATCACTATGTAGGAGTAATGGGGCATAAAACCAAATATTTATTCTACCCACTGAGCACTAAGTTTAACTGTAGTTTGACAAGAATTCCTCTACCTGCTTCTAACATTGAATGCTCTTTCCAGATTTATTGAACGTGTCTGGTCTGAAGATTAGTTCCCACTAGGAGATTCTTTAAAATAAAGGATACTTTGAATAAGATATAGTTGGTCCTCATCTTTTCTCTTTGTGTAAGTATTGCTAGAAAGCAAACTAATGAATTTTAAATACAAGCATCATTTATTTTAACAAGGTAAAAAAAACTCACGGTGATCTTGTATAGTTTCCTTATTTACAAAGGAGTAAAGTGAGGTACAGAATTGCATAGCAGGATACAAAACATTTTATACATTCATTCTTTCATCTAATGAGTTTATCCGCTGAGACACATTGGAGCCCAAGAGGATGCTCATCAAATCCTAGCCAATATAATAGAAATGAAGGAACAAGGCAAAGAGAATGGGGCCAGCCACTGCAATCTGAGGGATAAGAACAAAGCTGAAAATATCGCAATCCATATTTCAAGGCATATTACAAAGTTACAGTGATAGAAACGGCAAGGTAACGGCACAAAAATAGACTTGTAGACCAATGAAATAAAATCTAAAATGTAGAGATTCTCCAACTACCTTCACTCACTTGTTATTTCGCAAAGGGTCCAAAATGTAAGGTAGAGAAGAGATGGCCTCTTTTAACAAAAAGTGCTACAAAGGCGGTCATTCACTTGCAGAAAAATGAATCCAGACCCATATCTCTTACCCTGTACTTAAATCAAATCAAAATGAATCAAAGACCTAGTTGTCAAAACAGAAATACTGAACTTGCCAGAATGTTAGATAGTTAAAACTATTGAAGATAGAGGCATGAACAAGGATTTTCTGAACAGAGGCCCAGCTGCACAAGAAACAGCACCAATAGTCATCAAATGGATTGCATCGAGTTTAAAAAGCTTCTGTACAGCAGAGGAACCACCTGAGTTAAAGTGAACCTACAGAATATGATGAAATTTTGCCGCTCCTCAGGAGTATCTAGATTATATAAAGAACTCTAAAAAAATTAGACCCCAAAAAGTAAAAGAACCAAAAAAATGGGCAATTACACTGAATAGGAAAAATATTCAATGTTTTTATTCATTAGAGAAGTGGAAATCAAAACAGTACTGAGATTCCATCCTACTCCAGTAAGAATGGCTATTTTCAAAAACTCAAAAGTACAAACTTCGGCAAGGTTGTGGGGGAAAAGGAACACTTCCACATTGTTAGCATAACTGTAAAGTAGTACAACCACCATGAAAATTAGTATGGAAATTTATCAAAAACTGATAATATTTTAGCTATTTTTAGTTGTGCTGCAATGAACGTGGCTATACATATATCTCTGTTGTGTGTTGTTTTGGCCTCTTTTGGATATATTTCCAGGAGGGGTGTTGCCGGATCAAAGGGGATATTTATTTCCGGTCTTTTGAGAGATCTCCATACTGCTTTCCAGAGTGGTTGTACGAATTTACATTCCCACCAGCAATGCAGGAGGGTTCCTTTCTCCCCACATCCTCCCCAGCACTGATTTCTATTTGACTTGTTGATATAGGCCGTTCTCTCTGGGGTGAGATGGTATCTTAGCGTTGTTTTGATTTGCATCTCTCTTATGGCTAGAGATGTTGAACATCTTTTCATGTATCTATTGGCCTTTTGTACTTCTTCGTGTGTGAACTGTCTCTTCATTTTATTTGCCCACTTTTCAATAGGATCCTTTATTTTGGTAGGCTTACTTTTCTTCATCTCCCTGTATATTTTAGTTAAGAGCTTCCTGAGATGTTGGTGGTGAATATTTTTTCCCAGTCTGTTGGCTAACTTTTTACAATGTTGATAGTTTCCTTTGCTGTACTAAAAATAGGTAAAATATGGAAGTCACCAAAATACCCATCAACAGGCCAATGGATACACAAACTGTGGTATTTATACATAATGGAATACTATGCATCTATAAAGTCCAACAGCATGGAGGCTTTCGCAGGCAAATGGAAAAAAAACTTGAGAACATCAGGCTTAGTGAAGTAAGTCAGAAGCAGAAAGTGAAACATCAAATGGTCTCTCTGATATGAGAATCCCAGATCACAACTATCTCATGGAACTTAAAATGAAAAACAAAGTGAACTGGCGGGGTGTGGGAGTAGGGTGAGGAGAGAGACGGAGGGAGTGGTGGGTAGGGGGAGGGCCAAAAGGAGAGTGGGAAGGTCCTTGTCACCCTGACAAGATACATATGTGCACAAAATGCTCAATTTCATTGTAAACCTTAAATTTTGCACTTATACATATCAATAAAATGGGGAAAACAATCTGATAATAGATATTCAATTTGACTGAGTTAGGTCTCTTTTAAGTATCTTTTCAAAAGATTTAAAGACATCATATTGCAGTGCTTTTTGCATAGCTGCATTCATTCGGATCAACACAGAATACCTGTGTCTTGGAAGCAGCCTTTGTGCCCAACCTATGAGAGCATAAAGAAATTGTGTTTCATATACACAACAAGTACTACTCAGCTATAAACAAAGCTAAATTTGAGTCATTTATAGGGACATAGATGTATCTTGACACCATAATGCTGTGTAAAATGAATTATATCCAACAAGCTAAATACCATGTGATTTCCCTCATATAAGAAATTCCAAACATAAATAATTAAAAAAGCAAAACATAAGATAGATAATATGAAATAAGATGGCAGATCTTGCAGAGAAAAGAGGACAGAAAGGGGAAGGAAAATTAAAAGTGTTTCAGATGCAATATGTATACATGCCAATTCCCCAAGAAGAATTTATTATGTATAAACCCACTTAAATAATAAATAATAGAAAAAGATAGATTGGAAATATATTGAGAATCAAAATCAGTAAAGTATAAAAATTATTAAATTTGGAGTCATTAGGATGAAGAATTAAAAACAATTTTCAGATTTCTACTTTGGGTGAGTGGTAATATCAACTTAGACATAGGTTGTTGGGAAAAAAGATGTATCTGAAGCAGAAGATAAAGAAGTATATTCTGAATTTGGCATGGAAAAATTGCCAATGGGAATTTCAGGTGGATTTGACCAGCTGGAATTTTGATAAAGGTCTAAATCAAAGTCCAAGCTTCAAATGAAGTTTTAGGAGCTGGAAAAATTAGGATGAAATGTGAAATTATAAGACCATAAGGTTCACTAAGTGAAAATGAGACGAACGATGGCTTCAGAATTCAACTCTGAGGAGGACCTTCATTTAACGGGCAGAGAGAAGCAAAAAGATGCCAGGAAGATAAAAGAGAAAGCATCGCCAAATATGTAACAAGAATGAGACGTTAAGGAGAGGAGAGTCTCCAGAAGAGAGTGAGTGATACAAAGAAATTTATCAGAATGAGGACTGGAAAGGATTGCTGAATTTTCTGTCCATTAGTAACCTCTGTAGTAAAGCAGTTGGGAAGAGAGAGACAGGTTGCAAAAGACTCTGGAGTGTTGTGCAGTGGATAAAACAGAAGCAGAATAACAATTTCTCCTTTGAGAAGTTTAATGACTCTGTACCACACAACCAGAGCTCCACGTAAAAAGGACCAGAAATCACACCTGAGGCAGGTCAATCAGATCTTCCCATCTTAAGTCTAGAGCTAAGTTAACATTAACCAAAATCCTTCAAAACATATACCATCTTTTATCCACTTTTAAGTCTCATGACAGTCCAGATGATTTAAGAGCCATTTTCTATAAAGAATAGATGACAGAAAAGTTGGAATTAGACTTTTGGAGACAAGGAAGGGAATCTACAGCCTGAGTTGGGGCAGGAGAGGGAGAGGGAGGGTGTGGGGTTGAAAATGGTAAAGACATGTCAAACAAATGTACTGATTTTCTTAAACAACCCTTACTAGTCTATATTACTAATGTGAACTGATAAAAAAGAAAAGGGTAGTTTTCCAAATATATATGAAAACATACGTAAGTAAAGTTTTAAGAGATATTGTAATTTGGTGATTGTTATAATGGAATCTAAATGAAACGTAATAAACTAAAACTAAAGGAAACTCTAATGCAAATGCATTTGAAAATTGGAGTGTGAAACCAAGCAGACATAGTGAGATCGAACGAGCATCGTTTTATTAAGCACCCATGACAATATATTCATGCGATCTTTTACAAAAATCAATGTGCTCAGCTCATAATTAAGCACTAGATTAAAGTTTTAGGGGTTCACGGATTCTTCTCAGCATGGTGATACTGAGTAAAAGGAAACTCAGAGTCTCGTAGCACATTCTGGGAATGCGGTAAAGCCGCATGTCTCCAGCTTCACGGGAGTGGATGGAGATCAAGCTGCCCATGAAGGCCGGAACCAGATAATGAAGGGCTTTATAGATCACGTTAAG
Source organism: Ctenodactylus gundi (assembly GCA_004027205.1). Classification (NCBI taxonomy): domain Eukaryota; kingdom Metazoa; phylum Chordata; class Mammalia; order Rodentia; family Ctenodactylidae; genus Ctenodactylus; species Ctenodactylus gundi. The sequence continues at coordinate 272,671 of PVKB01001349.1, read as the reverse complement.
GAGTCTGGATTTTATCCTGTGGGTTAGCACAAAGCTATTAAAGACTTTTAACTGAGGGATTATCATGATCAGATTTCTGTTTTCTGGCAGCTTGTATGTGGAGAACTGAAAGAGGACAAAGATGGGTGTCAGAAACCTATTAGTAAGCACGGCCTATTCTCTTTACTTTCTTCCTAAAATTCCCAGACGCCAATGCTCCAGACCCATGCTTGATCGCTTGATATGACCCTTCTATCCAAGCGATATCTTCTTGGTGTGAGTTTTTTTTTTTTTTTTTTTTTTTTCTTTAAGGACTGATTACAGATGCTCACGTACACCCATGCAGGCAAGCACACAGAAGAGTGTGTGAGCATGCGCACTCACAGGGACACATACATGCAGACGGTCACTAATTCTGGCTCTTCTTAGGCCGGATCAAGTCTTTTTATTGTACCCATATCAACCAAAAGTCATGTTAAAGATCAAAGGGTGTAAAATGTGAATAAAGGATCTAGTGGCTGTCAGGAAGATATGGAAGAAACATGGGATTTCATCAGGGTTAAGGACAAAAATTATAGTCAATCTGCTTTCATGAATTTAATATATGTTTCTAATTCTTTATTGTGTATTTCTCATGGCACGCATGGAAAGGCCTGAAGAATTCTAAGAGGAAATGAATTGGAAGAGAGAGAGAGTTCAAAATGTTTATGTACACAGTGGACCATGTATAAAAAGGCTCAAGGGAAGAATCTTGTACACTGATTACCACAAATTAGCCACAGAAATGACAAAGGAAAATGTAGACTTTCCTTGCCAAGAAAAAGAAAAGAGCGAACATTAAAGGCAATAAAATATTTTCAAATGACGACCCAAAAGAAACACATTTAGGAGCAAACCAGACAAATGATCTGCCTATCGAGTTCTAATGGTGTGTTTTTAGGCTAGTAACTGCAGGACAACTAAATTACAAACAGTCCTTGTTAACAGTTGTCAGTCTTAAAAGGTAGGGAATAAAGCAACTGAAGTGAACTGCTAAGTGATGTCAGACTTTAAGGGAACTAATGTTTTTGTGGTCTTCAGTGTTGGAAATACTGTCTGCAGAAGATTTGTTTTTGTCCCTTGGAAATCAAAGTAATATCAGTGTCGAAACAGACAAGATGGTGGTGACGATTTAATCTAAATAATGAGCAGGCAGGATCATTCCTCGTGTTATTGACTAAGTAAGCTATTTCCGAAAATTGAAAAATTGAAAGGAGACTATTAGTCACAATGGTGCTACAACTTTTGTTTTAGATGACAAACTATTTACAGATGCTTCTGGCACTTTGGATGTCTTCGAAAAGAAGGGCTGCGCTGAAAGCAATGGGCATCAGTAGCTCCGTTTGCAAGCCTGGGCGATGGATGAGGTCCTTTTCTTACACTGGTGATATCTATGAAGTGGTGAAGAGGTTGGCTGAATAGAGAAAGCTCGGAATCACAGTAAGTACATCCCACATTGAAGCTACTGGTGGGCATCAAGGTCAGTGGGCTGATGGAGGCCAGATAGCAAGAGCAAACCAGATTAGGAAGAGTGCTGGGATTTAAAGTTCCCTCTTTCACTGCTCAAATATTGAAAGCTGGATCAGCTCCGGTTCACGGTGTCAGAGTCTGATAACTGGCGTGTTCACATAAGGTAGAGCGCTAATCCTAATAGGGGTTGCTTCCAAATAGTTTATAAACTTCACGTTGCTTCTTCCATCCTCTAACCCCACTAGCTGAGAGATGACGGGGATAAGCTGCTAGGTTTTAAAGTGTCAGATGTTTGGGTCTGAAACATTTCTTCCTTCCTTCTTCTCTTAAGGCCAGGATACTTAGTCTTCCAAGTGTCTGTGCTAATTAAATGCAGATTGACTATGCCAAAAATGTTTTGAATGTGAAAGATTAACGAGAGAAAACTTCGGTGAAAGGGAATTGAGACACCAAAGGCCCCTCCCCATTGGCATGGTTTTAAGGGGGAGGTGATCTTGAGGTTTTAAGAATATGAGCATTGCATTTTTTTTTTTAAAAAAAAGACACATTGGATCTCCTGGGAAAACAATTAAAAAAAAATAGAAACTACACTGCAGCCACCCAGGAAGGCTCACTATGATTCTGGGTGACAGACGAGCTGTAAGCGAACTGTCTGAGTAAATGGGGACAAGATTAAGACCATCCTACATATGCCTCTTCTTGCCATGTTTCCTCTTGTTTTGTTTTAAAGCTCACCGTCAGGGGAACCCACTGACCGTTTTGACCTTTCCTTCCAGGTTCGGCATTTGGAGGGATAAATCAGGATTAGCACTGCCATTAAGATTCAGACATGGTGTCTTTCAGACCAGAGTAAGACCGTTCCTGGCAGTTTTAGCACTTGGGACAAGTACAGCATTGCTAATTTGTAACAGTAAGAATTAATCAGTAGGAGAAACTCGATGTTCCTGCCTGCAACACCAGACTCCCCAAATATTTTGAGTATTACTCGTTCAATCAGCTGGGCAGTGGGAGGTGAGGAAAGAGACAGAGATTTGTGCTTTGGTAAGTTGCCAGCACTCAGATGTCAGCTAACCTTTGGAGAAGTAGAAACTTAAAAAAAAAAATATTTAGCAGTGGTCAGACAGATGAAAATATTTGGAGACACTGAAATGATGTAATAATGGCAGCAATGTTATTTTTACAGCATGAAAGGAAAGGAGGAAAACTACCAGCTGCCAACCCCATTGGTCACATTGATCCCTAATAAATCCTGGGTGAGTCTGCCCAATCTTAGTCATAGGATTTAAGCCTGTGAATCTGCTAGGACTTAAGATACATTACTTTCAGTTGAGAGGGTAAGGAAAAAAAAAACCTTCTGGCTTATAGTTAAAGGACGGGTAATTTAGTATACTCTCTTAATGCTCTGAAAACTGTACTGAGACAACATTCTTTTAGGGTGGATAAATATCTTGTATTCTCAAAAGGAAATAGCAGCTTCTTATCAGAAAAAATATGGAGGAGGTGTATATGTGAAAGACAAAGCTTTTAAAAGTCTTTTTCCCCCCTAGAAAAGATAAAACTTAAAAACCATATGATGCAATTTCCACATGTACTGAATTCACATTTGCTAGAAACTGACAAAGGTACCATACTTTCAATAAGGGTACTTCTCTTTTTCCTGGCATGTTTTTAGTGGCTACTCCCTACAACTCTAGCAGCAGTGAATATTATTGACATCTTATTTTACTATAAAATGAGAAAGCTGCTGTTTACTTTAATTGAATAACTTAATCTGGCCACCAAATCCATATAGCTGGTGAACATTGATACTGGGAGTCAGCATCAGGTCTGTGGGATTCCAGAGCACAAAATGCTGAGGATGTCAAGCCACAGGAGTTGCATATATGTCTTTGGAGGCAGAGACGTGGGGTTGCCATGGGGCAGATGTGGGGTTTTCCACTTACAAGCTATGTGAACTAAGTCTTATGAAATGCAGAGAATTATTATTTCAGAGTTTTTGTCAGCATTAAGTAATTTACATAGATGCAATGTCTAGTACACATAAATCCTTAAAAAGAGTAATTGTTTTTATTTAACACAGTTATTGTCGTACTTTTTGCACAGAAAATTCTGAACATAGACCTTTCTCTAGATCAACAGTAATTATTTCTGGGAAAAGACCTTAAAATATAAACTACAGATTTTCATCTTTGTGATTCTTAGAATGAAGATAGCTAGGGACATAATGCCTTTGGGTTTTAGCTTCCTTTCCTCTACCGTGTACTAACCAATCACATAAACAGTGTGTTAAAGGCCAACCATGCCACTGCTGTCTGGATCCTCTGGATCAGTCCAGCAAATTACACACCATTCTTCTTATTATTTTTTTTTGTCCTTGATCTATAAAGATTAGTGATGTTGTTGGACCAAGATGTCAGATCAGCTTCAGCTCTGGTCCTCTTTGGCACTGAATTCTAATTGGTTCAAAGCTCACATCTAGGAGAAAGATTGCCTGAGTTTCTCCACGCTGAAATTGCTTTCTGTTTTAAGCAGGTAATGTGGCAAGACACAGTAAGTAAGGCCTCTACAGAGCCCCGCTCTTAATCATCTGTCAGTCTTTTAAAAGCCAACTCAGAATTTACCTACGCCAGAAATTGTCACTGATTAATCACATTTTCTATTGTTGAATTGCTCCTAAAAATTCAATCTTGAGTCCATAAAATATAAGACTTCTGATTATATGACAAAGGATCTTAATAACCAGAGTTCAGTATCTTCCTTCACTAGATTGTATTACTGTCTTTGAAAGTAGGAGCCATGTTTTGTTCATTTTAAATATGAATGAAGGATTCAAGGGGGATGAAAACACTCAGGAAAACAATCTAGTGGAGGGGTGGTGCTGATCTTTCATTTCCTCAAAAAGTTCTTTGTTTATTAGTATGTATTTGTGATAGACAATAGTTGCATTGAATTTGGTAAATTGGTGTACACACATAGCACAACTTTGTAACTTTTACTCCCCTTTCCCCGGTCGCACCCTCTTACCTCCACTCAAGTCCCCTCTCCCACTCTGCAAACTCTACCTCCGTTTTTCTCATCATCAGTCTTCTTTGGCTCTTTTACTTCTTTATACTTTGGCTTTCTCACATTAGAGAAGCCATTTTCCTCCAAATGTCTCAGATTTATTCTTTCTTAAGGCAGAGTAGCAATCCATTGTGTGTATATATCATGTCTTCTTTATCCAACAATCTGCTGCTGGATGTATAGAAGGTTAGACAGTAAGCTGTGCTTCTGTAAACATGGATGTGCATGTGGGGCTGTTAGATGATCTCTTAACTTCTTCAAAAAGATACCCAGAAAAGATATAGCTGGGTCAAATGGAGCATCTACTTTCAATTTTTTTCAGTAATCTTTATACGGCTTTGCAAATGGTTGTACCAGTTTACAGTCTCATTAACAGCAATATTGTTTTCCCTCACCAGCATTTGTTGTTTTTCGAGGCCTAATTGACAGTTATTCCTACTGGGGTGAGATGGAACCTCAGTGCTGTTTTGATGTGGTTTTCTACAATGGCTAAATATGTTGAATATCTTTTGTATATTTGTTGGCCATTTGTACTACTGATTATTGTCTATTTATCTCATTTGCCTATTTTTGGCAGTCTTTCATTTTGGAGAGTCTTCTTTTTAGTTCTTTGCTTATTTTAGATATTAACCCTCTGTTCAAGGGTTCAATTTTTTCCCATTTTGTTGCTTTTCTTTTCACTCTATTGATTGTTTCCTTTGCTATGCATTTAAAAAAAATGATACAAGCCCAATTGTTGATGCTTGGTGTTATTATACAACAGGTATTTTATTTAGAAAGTCCTAGTCTGTGCTTATGTCTTCAAGGGTTTTAGCTATTTTTGTCTTCTAACAGATTCAATACTTCTATTGCAATATCCATATTGCTTTGGGATTAGCACCAAGTGAAACTTGTGGGTCTAGCTTCTTTCTTCTGCGGTTGATCAGTTCTTTCAGCACAATTTGTTAATGAGCTATCATTTGTCCAGCACATTTTTTTGGCTCCTTGGTTAAAGATCAGATGGTGAGAACACTCAAGTGTTGTCTTGGTATCCTCAATTCTATTCCGTTTGTTGACCTAATTTTTTTTTTTTTTTGTACCAGCTTCATATTTTCTAACAGTGTTAATTTGTAATATAACTTGATGTTTGGGGGAAAAAAACCACCTCCTTTGTATTGTTGCTTAGGATTGTTTGGGTACTCCGGGTTTCTTGTTTCATAAGAATTTTAGGATTTTTTTCTAGTTCTATGAAAAATGCTTTTGGTATTTTGATTGATCTTGCAATGAGTTTGTCTATTAATTTTAGTAGCATGGGTATTTTAACAAGATTGATGTTCCCTATCTAGTAACAGGGGAATATTTCCATGTTTTAAAGCCCTATTACTTTATTCAGCATACTATAATTTTTTTTGTGGGGGCCCTTCACTTCCTTGGTTAGGTTGATTCCTAGGTT